>JBANCZ010000869.1:0-27647 GCA_037040025.1 Sphaerogastrella javana | reverse complement strand
GGCAAGCCCCATTCCACTGTAGCTAGCTTGCACACTCGCTCCCACAAACACACACTCACACACACACTCGCCCTCTCTTTCACCCTCTTTCTCTCTGTCTGCCTCTCTCTTTCTGCCCCTCTCTCTTACACGGGTTGAACTGTCGGCGACATTAAGTGGCAATCGCTAATGCGTCATTTCCGTGGCAATTGTTGGCTTTTTATTGCCCAACACAGCACATTGTTGCAACACACTTCATCCTAGACACACACACACACACACACACATACATATATGTGTACATCTATGTGTGTGTGACTACTTGTAGTAGGCCTAAAGGTGATTTTGTATAGGCAAATAAAGCAAAGACAGGCTAATAAAAATGTTCTAGCTATTTGCATACGAATTTATTTACATATGTTGCTAATAAAACTGTTGAAGCAATGCTATATACATATATTTCTAATGAACACACAAATAGCAATAAATACACACAAATACACACACACACACATACACACATACACACACTACGACACATAACTGTATGATGTAGCGCTGTTATTTATTCAGCGCAACAGCGGAAGAGCGCGTACAGAACGCAATTACCTCCAACGCTGGCAACTTACAGTTTGGCCACCATGGCAAATGGCACAACAGAAGGAAAAAATGTACACTGGACGACTAACAGTTATCCTGTAGATAGCTTCATATTAATTGAACATTTTTATTTGCACATAAAAGTATAAGAATAGAATTTGCTATGCACAGATATTTGAATTTAAATTTGCCCTTTTGCGCGCGCTCAATGTGACGCAATTTTGCGCACTGCTAACGCATTTTTGCGTATTAACAGAATGCTGTTATGTTAATGAGCAGCAGCGATCAAGGCGACAAAATAATAATAATAATGCATAAATATTTGAATATGAATTTGAATTTATGCTTTTGCGCTAATAGACGACTATTACGTTGAGGAGACCCAGCGATCATGGCAGCAATATATTTCAATGTATATATATTAAATGAATATTTGTATTTGATTTTAAATTTAAATTTAAACTCAAATTTGTGCTTTTGCGCGCTTGGTTAGCAACGCACTTTTGCGCACTGCTAACGCATTTTCGCGCGCTAACAGAATGCTGTTATGTTAATGAACAGCAGCGATCATGGCGGCTCAAAATGCAACCGTGCGTGCACACGCTTTCAGTTTTCCTTACTCGCCTCACTGGAGCGGTGATGGTGTTTGGTCTTTTTTGTGGGAAAAGTAATAATTATGCTTGGTTTTTTGTGTTGTTGATCGAAATGTTGTTGCGGCAGCTTTTAAAAGTTTTTTATAATGTAAGTAAACGAATAAAAAGTGTTGTAGTTGTATTAATGTTTGGAAAAACAGTGACTGCAATTGGATCAGCCTTTGCGCACTAATTTCACTGGGTATTAAAAAAGTCATAAAAATGTGTGGAGGCGGGGTCCATCGAATATAAAGAGAACATAAAGCAAACAAACACATTGAGCTGTCCTAAATTCAACACCTTTAGCTGGTCAGCTAGCGTTAGTTGCCCAACGTGGCTCAAACTTGCCACACGCAATACCGAAGAAAAGGACAAAGCGTCAGGAAAAAAAATAAGCAAAAGCAGAGAGGAAAAAAAACAAACATCAAGTAGTCATTTGCCTTAGATTTGAATGATTAATAAGTTTTTCATATAGAACATATTATTTTAATATACTTGTACAAATATAGCAAATAATAATTATAATAACATTTATATACATATATATATATATATATATATACTACTATATATACATAAATATATATTCTAAACAATGTCTGATATAATTGCAGTTATGCCAGGGAATGGACAGGCGGCCGAACAGAATGGACGCAAGAAGCGTGATAACGATGGTGTGTATGAGCAATATTTTTACCTCTACTGTATATATGCAGTAGTCCCAGTTTTTAGCTCCCTAGCAGCAGCAGCAGCTGCCATTTTCTCTATGCACAGCTGCTCAAAATTTCCATGGTTCGAACACAAGTGGGTGTAACATGACTTTTTCTATTCTTCTATTTTTTTTTTATTTATATTTTTTGCATTGTGAAGTCTTACGACCTTCACAAGTGCAAGGCGTTTCAAGTTGCCAAAAAAAAAAAATTTAAAAAAAAAATAACAGTCATAAGAAGTCGAAGAAAAGTGGGAAAAGTCGGCAAAGTAGTTCTTGAGACTTAAAGTTTGAGCATTTGTTTGAGCAAAATTTTCGTTCGCCCTTTTTTTTGTTGCTACTTTTTTGGCGATTTTAATTTAGTTTTACTTGCAAATTGCATGCAAACACGAACAGAGTGAAAAGAGCTCAAACAGCAAAGTCAAATTTTCCAAATGAAATCGAAACGTGAAACGGAAATTTGCCAAATAGTAGTTCCTATAGACCAACCCCTCCCAGTTTTAGGAGTCTAAATCTATTTGTTGGTAAATTAATTCTTGGTCTTCTTTCGTTTCTGGTTGCACTAATAGATTTCTCGGTGAAGCTATCGACCATTCGCATCTGGATGCATGAAAAGGATATTGGCAAATTGACTCGCATATTGTGGGCGGGCCAAGGACATCGCCTCTGCCAGCAGGCCAGCAATAATGGGCGTGTCAAACGCTTTTTAGCCGCAGTGCCGCATGTTATGGTAAACTTTTACTATATTTACATATATTTCGATTAATATTCCTATCATATTTTTGTCCATTTATAGAATGCCACCAAGGATCTGCATCAGGCTGTTATCGATAACAATCTGGAAACGCTGCAAATGCAGCTGGAGCCGCCAGTGCCCGCTGCCTTGGTTACTGCCAAGGATGGCAATGGCTTGAATATCATACACAAGGCCGCCGGCTTGGGTCATACCAAGATCCTGGAGTATCTCATTGGCATGTGGCCGGAGGGTGCGCATGAAATCGATATAACGGGCAAGACACCATTGCATTGGGCCGCCAGCGCTAAGAATAATATGCGCTGCTATACGCTGCTCACCCAGGCTGGCTGCGATGAGGAGGCCGTCGATTACGTGAGCTACACGGAAAAACAATTAAAATTTTGTTTAATACAAATTTTATTTTTTATGCTCTCTTTTGTGTTTTTTATCGTTGGCAATTTGCAGAAAATGAAAACGCCCTCATACTATCGCCACAAGCCGCACGAAATTGAGCGCGCGTTCCTGGTCTACGTGCCGGAGGCGCCTCGCATCTCGCCGGATAGTGTTACCGATTGGGAGGCCCTCAGCGATGAGAGCAACGACAGCAGCGCCGGCGGTGACGCCAGTCGTAGCAGCAGCAAGCAGAGCAAGGTGAGTGTGGGTTTAACTCTTGGTGTGGGTGTTGATTTGGGTGGTTTGTTGACCTTCATTCATTCATTTTGGGTGTTGGGGGTTTTTTGGGGGCTCTTGTAATTGAAATGTTTTCTTTGCAGAAAATGAACATAAAGCAGGCGGTAAATGGTCGTAAATCGTTGGATGACAGCACAGAGAATACCTCGGAGTTTGATACCAACGATGGGTAAGTGTTATTATAGTGAAGCCAACAAAAAACTGACATTCAATTGGCCTTCTGCCTCCTTCTGTCCTTCCATTTTTTGAGCTACGATGCGTAATATCAATGTGTGAGTTTGGGTTGCGCTTCATTTTGTTTGTGGCATTGGCTTTTTGTCTGGGATAGTTGTTTTTTTTTCGTTTTGCATTTTGATATATGCCTAGCTTATGTTCGACATTCTTTCCGATATCAGTACTAGTGTCAATGATGAGGATGATCTATCCAAAGCGGATGTATTCAATGCGGAAGTTGAGGCTTTGCCGCCCAAGCGACGACCGGAAACGCCAGCTGTTTTAGCTACCGATGATGCAGTGGACGATAACGATAACTATAACCATATTGATAACGATAATAATGAACCCGAGGTAAGTTTGTAGCTATTGTTTTTTGATTTAGATTTTTTTTTGGGCTAGTACTAGTTAGACGCTTTTGCACCTGGCGCTTTTGCTGTACAAATTTTTTAGCTCTTAGATAAAAAGAAAAGAAGGCAAAGAGAAGGAAAAGCAGCTGCTCTTTTAATTTGAATTGTAGATGCGAAAAGTAAGCCATTGTCGGCGCTGATGCGGCTTTCTTTTTGTGATCGAAAACTAAACTCCGCCACTCCACCCTAAACGTACACAAATTGTAAATAATTGAACACCTATGGTATTATATATAATTAAGATTTTTATGTCGGTCAGCTCTGGCTGCAGATTTATGTAGTAGAATCTCTCACAAGGAAAGCAATCAGTCGACAATTGTTTACTTTTACAGAATATTGCAAGAGCTGTAAACACCGAAGAACAAGCAGAAGAAGATCGAATTGAGGCAGCAGCTGAAGCGGAAGAAGATGAAGCTACAACAACAACAACCGGAGAAGAGAATGAGGCAAATGTTGAGGAAACGGAGGCTAAACAGAATGGTATTAAGACAGTAGAAGAAGACGAGGCTGAGAATGGCATTGAGCAAGAGCAACCCAATGAGAATGGCATTGATAAAGATGATGATGCTAATGATGAGGATGAGTATGTCGATGATGCTGAGGCAGAGGATGCCAAGAGTGCGCTAAGTGCAACTGAAAAGACTGAAGCCAATGAGAAGCTAACGGATATGCAAACACAACAGGAAATTGATGCAGATGCAGATGCAAATGGGAATGGAGATGGAGATGCCGAAACAATTACTGAACTAAACAATGACGAGGAAGAGGATGACGATGAGGTACACATTGGCATGCTTTAATAAACAATCAATGCCAAGAAACAATAACCACAAACAAACAAAAAACCACAACAACAACTTCAACCTCCTCCCTCTTGTGTGCAGTCAGTAGAAAATCCTTTGATTGTTTAATGTGGCGTTGCTCAAACTCAAAAAATGTGAATTGTATACAAAAATAAGAAAAACAAAGCAAAAATTTAAAAAAAAATACAATAATCAGCTGCAGGCACTCATAAAAATTATAAAATTCTCCTTTCAAACGCAACAAGAACAAACAAAATAACAACAGCAATAACAACAATACTCAACTTAGCTACTGCTTCAATATATATATCTAAACAAATAAACAAATTAACATATCAAACATATAGTGTATATCGTACAGAATTGTTATAATGTATATTTTGTAAACTGCAATTACTCCTAATTCTCTCTCTACATACATACATCTATCTATATATACAATATAATAGTTACTATCTTACCTTACATATGCTCTTTATATAGATATATATATTTGCTATACTTGACTCTAATTTAATCAATAACCAATTAAATAATAACAAACTACTACAAAAAAAAAAAAAAATATGCAATAAAAACTAACCGCAACTTCGTGTGTTTTGTTTTTGTTTTCTCGTATTCGCACAATCAAATTTTCTATATCTATTTGTTTTTCTTTGTCTGTCTTTCACTTTCTCTCTTTCTAAATCAGTAGCTCAAATTCTCAATCTATCACTCACTCTCTCTTTGTCGGTCTGTTGCTTCCTTTCTTCTTTCTCTCTCTCTTCCTTTCTCTCTCTGTGTATTTATAGATCAAATCAATGCCAGTTTTACAATTTTTTGCGCCTATCGATTGGCCACATCAGCAGCTGTTCAGTAGTAGATATATACACTGCAACAAATACTTCAATACAAATTTTTTGTATCTATAGATATATCTATTTATTCCAATGCAAATAGCTCAAAGCCAAGAGAAAGCATTTATCATTTCTGTCTCTTGGATTTCCTGAAAATTCTAACAAAATTTTCTAGTTTTCATAGCTTTGCGCTCAGTGTAATTTCTAATAACATACTATCCTATATATTTATTTCACATTCATATGTGCTGTAGTCATACTGGCATTTCACTTTCATTCTCCGAGACCCTCCTCCACACCCGCTTACACAACCCCTGCAGGGGCAATACATGGGTATCAGGTGCAGCGGCTGTCAGGCATCAGTTTTTGCCATTCAAATGGCAGTCGAGCATGCAAACGTCAAATGTTGCACAGTTGCAGGCCTTAGATATGGCATTATAGGTATTATATGTATGACTATATATATAATATACAATTTCATTTTTTTTTTAGGTTTTGGTGCAGCTAAAAAAATTCGCATTTATTGCGTTTCAATGGGGGGTTAACAGTGGGAAAAACCCCGCCCTAATGACTCGAGCTTTAATCGAACAGCGCTAATCTAGCAGCTCATAAAACACGTGCAATCAATGTGGCGTATGCGCAATTTTTTCTATGTACGCCCACGTGAGCAGTGCAGTTCAAATGCAGACAGCAAAACTAACCCTAACTAAAAAAGAAAAGAAAAACTGTTAATTGCACCACAATTTAGCGGCACCCTGTACCCACCAGTAGTTAGAGTAGTTTGTGCGTCTGTGTGTATGTGTGTGTGTTTGTGTGTGTCTGTGTGTGTTTGTGTCCTTGTATACTCGTTGCACATGGCAGTTTGTCTCAAAATTATAAGCGATATTCTCTGCAGGATGTGATAAATGGCGCCACAGCAAATGGACAACAAATGGAAACGGAAATGGAACCGGAAACGGAAGTGGAGAGTGCAGCAGCAGCCGGGGATGCTGATCTTATACAGGATAATGATGGTGGCGACTCATTAACCTCATCTCTGGCCATTGAGGGTTTCGTTCAGGGCGCTTCAGAGGATTATACAGTTCAGTCTCAGTCACAAACTGCAGCTTATGAACTCGATGAAGTATAAGCGGCTAAACCTTTTCTTAAACTCTTTATTCAAACTCTAACTATAAGTCGAAATCAAACTTCAAACATAACTTTTTAATGTAGTGCTCTCCCCGCATTCATTTTGCTGTTTCATTCACTTTGTAACTCCGTCTACTCCTAGTCTTCTGTTTATGTTCATGGTCATATTTTGTAATGCTTACATATCATCTGAAGCACACATAAATGCGATTGAGAGTAGCGAAATTGATATATGTATTACACTATATATGTAGGATGAACGTCTGCAAAAGATCATTGAATCTGGAGACATGGAGCAACTGGCTGAGATTGTATTGAATGGTGAGGGTGGCAAATTGTTGGGTCTCAAATCCAAGGAGCCAGAGATACAGGCATTTCTCAATAATGTGCCCAGCTACATGGTGAGTTTATTTCTACAACTATATTTATAAACATTATTGAATTGAATTTTGTGTGGGTTTGTGTTGCAGGAGAAAATTCATCGCGTGCATGATGCAGCACGTGATGGCAGTTTGTTGGCGTTGCAGCAGGCTCTGGATCGCCGGAAGTTTGCCATTGCTAAGAACGATATATCCCCAAATGGTGCCACACCGTTGCACGTGGCCGTGCTCTTTGGCCATAGCGGTAAGGGCAATTTCCGGGCTAGCAGTTCGGGTGTCACACTTTACTATATATATATACTATATATATCATAATATTCCTATGCCTATAACTTTGCACAGACATTGTACGTTACTTGGCCTCACGCTTTCCGGAGACCATGGCAATTACGGATAATGACGGACGCACGGCTCTACACTATGCCGCCACAATTAAGGATAATGGTCACTTTTACAATGTCCTCTCGCAGCTCGGCTCGAATACCAAGGCAGTCGACAAGGTGCGTTCTCTCCCTCTCTCTATCTCTCCGTCTCTCCCGTCCAAAACTTGAGCAGCGTCAAATCAAAAGGCAATTGACCGATTTAAATATTATATTACAGCTTTGGGGGTTGCTCGATTTTTTTGTATACTGATTGATTAGACTGTTTTAAAAATCAGAACAATTTTTGCTATTATTATAATTGATATTAACATATATAACAATATTTCCATTTAAAAATTTTGTTAAACTTGGAGCAAGTAAATTTCCTCTTAATACTAAAAGCATATCATATATACTTATTGGTGATTCTCATCCTTTAAATCCGATACAATCAATGTATTATATGACGAAAATACATTCTTTTAATAGATTTTATGTTAAACTTTTGTAGTCATAGCATGTATCTAAAACAGTATGGAAATGTTATGCTATAATTAATGTTGGAAGACCGTAACACGTGTCATCATTAGTAACTATTTTAAAGGTGCAATTATACAGAAGCAAGAACTAAAATAGCCTTCAGTCGAGCAACCGTAGGATACTCAATCGAACTCACAGGAGGTTTCCCAAGTGTTAAGTTGATAATGCTGGTACAGGGAATTGTGGCAGCTGTTTTGATGGCGATTTAATTACCAACATTTCAAGTACATTTAAAATTATATACGCCTTTTCCATACGTTACAAATAGGTCAAGGTTCTTCTCAAGTTTCAACGCTTTTTGACTTTCAAGTGTCAGTGGCATATACTCACAGGGTTTTTTTTTTTTTTGGGATGGAGGCCTCGAACTTGAATCAATATCGCATAAATATAAAATGAGCTCTACTCTATGTTGATTTAAAATTCATTCATTCACGCAGCTGGGACACACGCCCGAGTTCTATGTGGATGTTGAGAAGTCCAAGGATGTGCTCACCTACACCGAACTGTTAAGCATTTTCGGTGCCGAGGAAATGGAAAATGAATTGCTCAGTGATCAAGGTACGTTTTCAATTCGCCTGTATACATACTACATATATCTAATCTAATCTAGTTTATATATTAATGCCAATCTGCATAGAAATGAGTAATTTTGCTCTGTGTGTTTGCTGTTGTTTGCACGCAAAGATACATTTACACATACACACGAGCAGTGTGTACTCTCACACACACACACACTCGAACATACACGCATTCACACACTCAAACTAAGCGCAGTAAAATAATTAAGTACATTTTGTTTACTAACTCGGAACTTCCGGACATAAGCCTCAAAATTTATTGGCTCGTTGACTTTGTATCACTCCCACTCCTTTCTCTTACTCTTACACCCACAATGTCTGGCTGCCCCTGTCAAACATCGATTTTCATACCCACACACACATACTCAAACATGTACACCTGTACTTATCACGCGTCCTTCGCTTCGAGTTCATTCAATGTGTATTCACATATTCATAGCGTTAGTCCCGCTTTAGTTAGAGTTAGTCAACTTTTGGTGTCTAACTGGCGCAGTTCGGCTTATTGCCTGCTAGCGGATATACACACATATATATATATATAAAGGCTAATAAAAATGGCGGCAAATCGAGAATTCTTCAATGAGATTATCAATAATATTGATGATATATTCGGTATGTAATCTATACAATTTAAATTTCATAAGAAAAAGAGACAGAAAGATTGGTAAATTTAGAATTTGTAGTTATTATTACTACAATTAATTTTATAAAAATATTTACAGATTATCAAAATTATAATAGATAATTATTTAGAAAATTTTTTGTAATTAAAAATTTAAAAAAATTAATAAGATTGATAAAACGTTTCGAATATGTTTTGTTTACAATCTTGTTATATTTTATACAAATTTTGTTACTATTTTCAATAAATTTTTTAACAATTAAATTATAATAATAATAATCAAAAATAAATTTTTATATTAGTATCAGCTAGTTCAAGTAATGTTAGCCTAATGATAATATTTTCATATATACAGCAACTTTGTTTACTATTTGTATAGCCCCGCACACACTACAGTGTCTATAAAATGTTTGCCTACACTTCATATGTTCAGTTAAAGGGGCTTGGACACATTTTATGCTTTCTATAGTGAAATTATATAATTATAT
Organism: Sphaerogastrella javana; assembly: GCA_037040025.1. Classification (NCBI taxonomy): domain Eukaryota; kingdom Metazoa; phylum Arthropoda; class Insecta; order Diptera; family Drosophilidae; genus Sphaerogastrella; species Sphaerogastrella javana. Next base: position 17,941 of record JBANCZ010000869.1, on the reverse strand, counting down.
TTTGATTATGAGTAATACTAATGCTAATTGGCACCTGGTTAAAGCACTTGCGCCTATTCTCAGCACGCCCTGCCACCGAAATAACAAAAAAAGCCTGTTGTGTCTCAGTGTATTGTCTAAATGTGTGTGTGTGTGTATATAGTGGTTTTGATGTACTACTACTACTAGTAGCTGGCTGTGTCCTGTACTGATAAACATGAAACAATTACACCCAACGCTGCCATTACAACAACAACAACAACAACAATAACAACTGCAACATCAAATATACCAACTACAATACCGTCTACAGTACCTGATGATCTGCATAGTGCACGACGTGAACTGCAGGATGGCGAGATCGCCAGAACGTTGGAGCGTTGCTTTAGCGTTATAGCCGAGTCTGGGAAGCTCTTGAGCGGCACAACAGCCTCGGCACTGGCTCATCGTAAACCCTTGAGTGCCTCGGCATTGCAGCTATCGGTCACCAGCTATTTGAGTCGGTTCCTGAAGCGTGCGGTCTATGAGAAGATCAAACGGCGACAGACACGGCTCGATCATAATCTCTTTGATGTTTTGTGGCCGGCAATGCGTAAGACTTCGAAGTTGCGCCATTTAGAGGAGGATATCAACTGTGGCATTATAGCTCCCGATTTCGATGTATTTGTGGTGTTTCAGGAGTTTCTGGTGCCGTTCCTCAAGGATATGCATTGCCTGAGCATCGATGCCGACTTCAAGCCGCATCCGCGTCTGGCCTACTTTCCCATGGACAATGGCGAACGTTTGAATACCGCTGCCTTTATCTATGACGATGAATCGCAGCTAGTCACACGTTGCATTGTCGAGGTTTCACGAAATTTGGATCAGCTAGAGCTGCCGCTGAATCTGACCATTGGTCACATCGAACATGCCGAGCGCATTATGATGGGCAAAATATTTACGGCCAGTTTTGCCGAGGCCATTGGCGAAACGGAGTCGGGTAGCTACTATACACTAACAGAGCTGCTCGAACCCGACTCGGAAGTAGCTAATGTGCTAAATAATTTGGGTCTGATGATTCCGTTTTTGGATACCAAAGATCTTGTGCAGGCTGCTGAATCCACCGCCTTCAATGGTGCCCTCTGGCCATATGGGCGTGGAGTCTATGTCAACTCGGCACAGAATATGGCTGTCTGGTTAAACTGTCAGGAGCATTTGCGCATTATATCGTCGACGAGTGGAAAGGAGCCGGCGGATATGGGCGCTGCCTATACGCGTGTGGGTCGTGCCATTTCGTATCTGGAGACACAGCTGCATTTCAAGGAGAGCTATCTGCTGGGCTATCTACAATCACGTCCCGCATTTCTGGGCACTGGCCTGAAAATGACCACAATTGTCAAATTGCCGAATCTGATGAAGGAGCTCGATAATCTGCGGCATCTATGCTCGGTGCGTGGACTGAGCATGATCACCAATCGTCTGTCCAAGCTCACTGTACGCTTGATCAATATGCAGAGCATGGGCATAGTGGAGTATGTGCTATTCCAGGACTATTGTACGGCTGTAACGAATATATTATCGCTAGAGAAGGATATGTCACTGACAAATTCCAAGCATATAGCCACCATGCTGGTGAAGATATTCAAGCGCAAAAAGAACAGCATTATCGATCGCAATTGAGCGCAGATACAAGCTACAAGATACAACTTAATAGATACAAATTGAAAGCACTTATCCATATACATTCCAATGCAATTGTATTGTAAATACAAGCAACAAGATACAAACAATAAATAAAGTGCACCCCAAAATATAACTCTAGAATACAACATGTAATATATACATACATAAATATATATATATATATGTATACATATAGAAAATTGGTTGATCGATTAAATTAGTCTTTAATCAGCTTCAAAAGCATACCATATATATCTAGCAACAGCTAACCACCATCCTCAGCTTATGGCCGTACCGTCGCACGCAATATACAGTTCTCTTGAGATACACGTACGTACCTAAGCCCCCCGACAACCCCCTAGCCATCCTTTTAGCAATTGTGATTTGTTCCAAAAAAAAAAAAAAAACTAAGTTTTTGATATAGTTTGCGAAGTTTTTTTTTTTGTTTTTGTTCAGTTTTAGTTATACACATCATAGACTCAATTTAAGTTTTCCCTTCAAAACCCTAACTATCTATCTCTCGCTTTGTGTACTTAGCTTAGTTCATAAATCAATATATGTCTTTTATGATTTACAAATCTTAAGCTCTCACTAATAATTTGAATTCGTATTTTTGAACAGGTCAGGCTCAACCGGTCAGTTTTCAAGCGAATCCAATCTTCAAAACGGAACAGGGCAAATATCTAGCGGATTGTAAGTCTGATTATATCAAAAATAATTTAATGGCATTTGTATTCTATAAAAACTAAAATCTGGGCTCTCTACTCACAGCTCTGGCCGATCCCTTGATCAAGGCGCTCACAGAGATTGCTAACAAGCGTCCCAAGGATCCCGTAGCCTATCTGACCGGCTATCTGCAGCATTTCATGGGCGAACGTAAGCCCATGACCGAGGTCGTGGTGCATTCGGGCAGCAGTAAAGCTAGTAGTAACTCCACAGCATTGGCACACTCGAATCCCAAGCTTTCGAGTAGTCGTACGAGTCGTAATACCCATGCCGATATCATAGAGCTTGATGCTGGCACTTCAGCGGGCGTTGATGACGATGATGAGGACGCGCTGGCCGTGCAGCACATGGAAGAACGGGATGAGCATGGACAGAGCATGTTGCACTTCGCCTGTGCACGTTCGCATCGTCGTGGTGCGCTGTACACATTGATTGACGAATCACGCATTGATCTGACCTACAGGGATGAGCTATATCGCACAGCCCGGGATGTGGCCATGCAAGCGAATCAGCCAAATAATGCCGCTGAAATCGATCGTTTTATACTCGCTCAGGCGGTGCTGGGTAAATAGTGAATACATCCTCCAAAATTCTACGTAAATTTTGATCAATTTGTTTGCTTTACAGGCGATGTGACACCCTTTGAGCAGCTGGCACTGCAGGGCTATGATCACATACTAGATATTGAGGATGAGAGCGGTAAAAACATTATGGATGCGGCAGCAGAGCGTCAGCATGAGGAGCTTGTTACATTTTTGAATAATCTTCGCTCTATGGAGGAGGCGCGCGAGGAGCTGCATCAAGTGATACGCGATAAGAATCTGGATAAGATGAAGGCACAAACGACTGGACCCAATGCCAAGTGGTTGATTAAAACTAAAAATTATTACGGTAGACAGTTGTATTATATTCATTTATTATATATCATTTATATAAATTTTTAATCTGTTATCAGGTCGAACGGCTCTACACATAGCTGTGCTCAAAGAGTCCGAAGAAATGGTGCAGCATTTGGTGCAGATCTGCCCCGAGGCGCTTAAAGTAACAGATAATGTAAGTTTAGATTTCGTAATTATCTACTGTCGGTTGCATGCGACTGTTCTGATTATTTATATCTAAAAATTAATGCATTTCTATGGGATTCTACAGTTGGAACGTACGGTACTGCATTATGCTCTGGGTACGAATTTCTGCGAGAGCGTCAGTCGCATTCTGATACAAAACGGTGCCAAGCGCACGGCCAAGGATCTTAAGGGTAGACAGCCGAGCTATTATTTCATCAATAAGGCGGATATATTGCGTCTGCAGGAGGAGGAGGAGGAGGCACGCTAAGCTGAGCTCAACTGTATTGCCTTCGCTAAAACACATAGAAGCAATTTGATTGTATAGTTATTTGACTAACTTTAAGCCTGTTCTAGTTAAATAATAAACTAACAACTAACATTATCAGTGTGTTTAACAAATCATTTGATATTATAGGGCTTAATCATAATCTATTGTTATCTAAATGTGTGTGTTATACTAACTATTAACTAAGTATAAATCAGTTTAGATTGAACTTTGTATATGAGTTGCTACCCTTTGCATTATGCTAACTACTTGAGTTGTATTACAGACTTGTAGAACCCTTTACCTTTTGAGCACCTTCTATAACTCTATATCACCGATTACCAGGGTTTATCACTTTCTCTATCAGCCGATTTCCACTTGATTTAGTGCCTGCAATGGCCGACGATTGTGCACTTCAAATCAATGAATGACACTATCTACAAAACCTGAACGCCAAGTGCTTTGAGCTAACTGAATTTTGAACAAATTTAGATAAGATATGAGTCAAATCCGTTAAAGGTAACAGTGATTTGAATACGCTTCACTATTGCAGCATGAAAAGACATTATGATATAATAAACGTATACTAGTTTATAAAAACAGATTTGCAAATGCACCAGTAATATATATATATATATATATATAGTTCAGGAATTAATATTTTTGCAGTCATATGTTTCGACTTCGTTGAAAAAGTTACAGTATATTGGTATGCGGTTGTATATATATATTATATAGACGAATGTAATTAGCAATAATAGCAACTGTTTTTTTTTCTGTTACTGCTAAATGCTAATTTCAAATTGTGTTTAATACATACAGAGAAGAGTAAAAGCAAAAAATGCAGTGAAAGAACAACTGCTTTTAGAAGCAATCGAAATCGCGATACGAACAGAAGCCATGCAGTTCTTCAGATGTAAGTTCAATAGTAACAACAGTCTTAATAGACAATTTAAATATAGTATGATCTATTTTTTTTTTTATGTGTATTTAATTATGAAAATGATAAATTCATAATTGGCCAAAAGCATCAGTTGGTGCAAGTGATTGGGTCTTCCCAATGGCAAGAGTTGTTGCTAATCAGATTCTGTACATTATCTAGCCAACAAATTTGAACAATAAAGTGTATATACATATATATATATATTAGTATATAGTGCGTGTGTGTGTGTGTATATACACACGTATATGTATTGGGTGTGTGTGCTTTAAGTTTGATTTGCTGTCAATGGCCTAATGATAGCAACTGTGCGCATGCCACTGATACTTATTATCGAAATATCATTGCTGTGTTTGTGTGGGTGAAGTATGTTCTGATTTCAAAATAAATACAAATGTACAAAAAATAAAAAAAAAACTAAAAAAAAAACAACATTGAAACAAAAAAAAGAAATAGTAAAAACGTTTAGCGATTAACTTAGTCAGGTGCTGGTATTAGGTGTAAAGCGAGCTCATAGCGCAGTTCACTTTGAGTTCTCTTCAGCAGCGAAACGTGCGAGGTTCAAACTTGCAGCGATGACGGTCGAAACGAATACGGGTAATTGCATTAGATTTAGATTGGGCCGAAAGGATTAGGCCCTAAATCACTGGCAATGGCATTAAAACTCAATAAATTTTTAATATTGAAATCCCATAATTTATGATGTGTACTTGAAAAAAGTCTTTGAAGTGTTTCAAGTACTTGAATAATGATTAAAAAAAAAAAAAGTGAAAAAATAGTAAAGTCCATTAAATATTATTTAATCAAAAGTGTATGAGAGTTGGACTTTTTAATTATATAAAGGAAAATTTTAAAATAATTATATTAAAAAATCTTTAATAGTGCTTATGTTTATCGACGATCTCTATCGTTCTCTATCTTTCTCCATATCAGGTCCTGTGCTGGGACAACGACATGTGCAGACCTTTCTACTGTTTCTGTGCATCGTTGTCAATTATATAGCCAAGTTTAATGCTGGCGTCGCTGTTGTGGCCATGACCAATGCGAATAGTACGAATCCCGATTTTCCGGTTAGTAATTACAACACTTTTATAAGTTTTTATAACTCTTAATGGTACATGCTTTATTCGATCGACTAGGAATACGACTGGAATGAAATGGAGCGCTCTTATATATTGTCCAGTTTCTTCTGGGGCTATATAATGACACAATTTCTGGGCGGCTGGCTGTGCCGTCGCTATGGCGCACGTATTACCATGTTTGTGTCGACCTTGGGCTCGGCTATGTTGGTGCTGCTGGTGCCATTCTGTGTACCATGGGGCGGCTGGGAGGCATATTGCACCATACGTGTGGGCATGGGTCTGTTCCAGGGTCTCATGTTCCCCTGTATACACGCTCATCTGGCCAATTGGTGTCCGGTCTCGGAACGAAATCGACTGGGTGCATTGGCCAATACTGGTCTAGATGCGGGAACGCTGTTGGCCATGTTTGTCAGCGGTCAGGTGGCTGCCTCTAGCATGGGCTGGCCCGGCATTTTCTACATCTCGTGTGCGGTGGGGGTGTTCTGGTGTATTGCCTGGATGATCTTTGGCGCCGATCATCCGCGACAATCGAAATTTATCGGTGCCTTTGAGTTGGAGTACATTGAAACTTCGATCAGTGCGAACAAAAAAGACGATGAAGCCAAGGAGACACGCATTATACCGGTACCCTGGCGTGCCATTCTTACTTCTCTGCCGTTCTGGTCGCTCTTCCTCGTACGCTGCACACAATCCTGGGGCTATTCCACATTGCAGGCCGAAATACCCGCGTATATGAATGGTGTGCTGCTGATGGACATGAAGAGCAATGCTCTGTATTCAGCATTGCCGTACCTGGGCTCCTGGATCATGGCCTTTGTCTATGTAATTGCCGCGGATATATTGCTCACACGGGGCACATTGACCATCACAGGCATACGGAAGACCTTCAGCTCTATTGCCTCCTGGCTGCCAGCCTGCAGTTTGATCGGTTTGAGTTTTCTGGATAGCAATCAGAAGTCCCTGGCCATTGTACTCATGGTGCTCAGTGTGGGTATTAATGCGGGTGCTACGATAGGTAGCGCATTGAATACGATCGATCTGTCACCGAATCATGCCGGTATTCTCATGGGCATTGTGAATACTGGCGCGAATATAGTGCCCATACTGACACCCCTACTAGTGGGCATTATAGTCAAGAATGAGGTAAGTTTACTATATATACTCATATTAGAACATATTCCTGACAAAACCTTTTATTTTTACAGCACGATCGCACCGAATGGCAAGTGGTATTCATTATATCAGCAGTGATATTTTTTTTGGGAAATCTGTTTTACATTCTATTCGGTCAAATGGTGAATCAGCCCTGGAATGCAGCCGATTACTTAGATAGTCAACAGGGCCTCATTAAACCAGAGAATGGTCTAAGCAAAAGTCTAGAGAAGAAAGCAGAGGCTGAATCGAACGCGACAAAAGATAGAGATCATGTAGATAATACCGATCTATAGTAACTCTAAGTGACTTAGTGTTATTACCAATTAAGATTTACTCACGGCTGGGTCGTTGATAATAATATAGTATACGCTTCTTGTTAATAAATATTTTAGTTAAACATATTTCTGATAAGATTTACGTATAACGTACATGAAATATAGAGCTCTTTGGCGTTTACTTATCTCTTTCGACTGCTCCAAAACATGGGCCAAGGGCTTGGTCTACTAATCTTTTCATTAACAATATATTACAAGCTACCCAATTATATATAATCTACAGTCTAATATCTGCACTGACGTCGCATGCTCGAAAACAACAGTCAAAAGTCAGGCATACTGACAGGTGAAATGTGAGAGATACTCTATGTAGAAGTGGGGTATACCACATAAGGATCATTTAAACAAATGAAACTACCTTGACTGTCTTCATTTTTTATTACAGGGTATTTCGACAACTGCTTGCTCAATTCAATTTGATCGATGCGGTTTCACTTGTTGTTTGACAGCTCTGAAAATATTTGACTTGTATGTGCTTATGCTACGTTTATCGGTTTATCGATATTAGACAGCATTTACAAAAAACGCCTAATATATAAATAAATAAAAATAATATAATAATATGTAAGTACTTCCTTAATAAAATCTAAATTAAAAAATTGTTCTTTAGAAGATTAAATAACTTATATTTGCAGATCATAAGACAAGAAGACAATGAAGTCTCATCAATTTGCAGGTGTTTAAAAAACTCAGTCATATTGGCTTGCTCACTCGCACTTTAGGAGTAGAAGGTGAATGTGAATGTAAAAGAGAAAATGAGCAAACACCACACGCACACACGCATAAAGAGTGCCGCGACATTGCACACATACAGCTGCATCACTTGTACGCAAGAGAGCGCGCTTGATTTGTTCAAGAGAACTTTTGCCGCTCTCGTCTTGCCTTTTCTTTGTGAGAGAGGTACAGCAGCTGCACATCCAAGCAGAAGTGTGAGCGGGATGGTAGCATATTCTGCGATTGCTCTCATTTGATTTTTGTGCTTTGAGAGAATATGGAGAGAGCGTGCAAAAAGAAGCTGTAGTTGTTCGTGCAGACATTTGGCGGCTCAGTCTGTTGCTTGAGGTGGAGCGGGGCACATGTTTTGAAGCGCGCGTGTGGTTCGTTTATTGTCGAGACGGTGGTATATTGTGCAGTGCAATGGCTACTCCATATAGAAGCATAGGTGATAGCAGGATGATGGTATATTGTTTTATTGCAATCATTTGATTTTAGTGCCATAGTTCTTACACTGGAGGACTGCATGAACACACAAGAGAGCGGCTGATTTATTTTGGTAAGTTTTCATTTCTTTTATTTTTATTATTCTGGAAACCAGAAGCTGTTAATAGTTAACAGAGCTGTTATCTAGGACAGACCACCTTTAAGAGGTGCTCTATTCATTATGATATTAAAAAACTATATACCTTAAATGATCGTACATTTTTTTTTTTTTTTGCCTCTCTTTATTTATTGGAGAAATTTAAAAATTCTGCCCATAGAGGAGGCAATCATTAAATTTTTTGACTGACATTCTCAGTTGAAAACTTATATTATGGTTCGTAGGTAGGGAGTTGGAGGTGTAGGTTATGCATCTTCATCTAGGTCCAAAGGGTGGTATCTCTTTAGCCTCCTGGTGGTTTGCCTATTGTCCAGGAGCCCGATGGCCAGGACGTTAGGGTGGTTCGAGAGCCTTTCTCCTGTGAGACCCACGTAACCCCAAGCTCCTTATGTATCGTGGCGTTGTCATAAAACGGATGGGCTCCCGATATCAGCCTTAACGTAAAGGATCGTACATAATTTATAAAACATTTTGAACACTTTCGAGTAATTTCCAACCTACTTGTTGGCTTATTGATAAACAGTTAACAAACCGTTAATACTGCATACAGTATACTTTTTAGCTCGTCCGTACAATATGCCCCTGATAAGCTCGTCCGATCTGGTCTGGTTTGTCTATTGATTAGGGTAGAGTTACCAGACGTCCGCTTTTTAGCCGATATGTCTGCTTTTTTAGCCTTGCGTCCGCTTGTCTACTTTTATACTAAAATGTCCGCTTTTTTTCTCTCGACTATCCGATTAACTATGGACATATATTATATGTATATTTTAGCTACGATAACAAAAACATATATTAAAAAGTCAAACAAAATCGTTGCATTGTTTCTGTGCTCCCTGGAAATTTCTTGGTGGCTCACGAAAATTTCTGTGTACAGGCAGAAGAAGATTTCGCAGACCCCACAAAGTATATATATTCTTGATCAGGAAGAGAAGCGGAGTCGATTGATCCAAAATTTACCTTTTCTTCCAAATTTCGAAATATGCTGACTTAACGAAATTTGACACAGAAGTATGCAAAACCCCATCAAACAATCAGAAATATCACTGTAGCACACCTTCTAGCACCTTTTGCACGACTTTACTCGATTTTTTGAATTAGAGACGGATGGACAGACGTACATGGCTCAATCGAATCGGCTTCTTCTCCTGATCAAGAATATATATGCTTTGTGGGGTCTGCCACGGCTCCTTCTGCCAGTTATACTCAAATCGGCATGGTCTATTGTTTAGGGAAATACCATAATTAGTTTAGTCTTATCAAGTAACCTAGTTCCCATTTTTGATGCTGCTCTAAGATATGATAACTGCGCTTGATATTGGCTTAGGTCAGCTAAGGCTACTCCTAATAATAATGAAAATAATAGACTCAAATAACAGTATAAATTGTTGTTTATTTATTTTCAATTTTCTTTTGATATGACCTAATACGGTTGATTGGGGTGCTAGTATTATGAAGCACGTGTTGTGTCCTTATCGTTGGGGGGATAATCAATGTTGATAAGACTTTTTCACATAAAAATGTTGCGGCTTATCAGGTCATATACGATATCAGACCATATACGATCGGTGGCCATAAGCCCAGACTTTACCTTTAGCTGGACTTATTTTATTTTGGTCAGTATTACGATTCAAACGCTTCGACCACAACTAGACGCTTCGCAAAACTAAACACTACAATTTTCTTGGATTATAGAGTCGAAAAGGAAACCCAGATAAAATGATAGCAGATGTGGATAAAGGTTAGAACAGTGTCATAAAGATAATGGGGCTCTATAAAGTGAATGGAAATCAATGGATATGTGTTGCATTCTTATCTAGTCTTTTCAAGTTCAAATATAACTATAATAACTCAAGATATTAATGGCAAACCCTATTAAATTATTTTAATCTCAATATATCGATTATAATAAACATAATTAAAATTCTTGCGAATCGATTAATATATAACATAATAGCATGAGAATAGAAACATTTGCATGTGATTCACTTATAACCTGAAGTATGTCTCGTACTATACGTTTGTGTCATAAATCTTATAATCTATATATAATCTATACACTCTACTTATCGGAAATCGGTCATATTTCAGCTTGCTATACAGCCTGATAAATGACAAGGCACGCGAATGGTTAGATTATTACGAACTTTAGCCAAAAATATGGTGCCAGGAATTTCTTTAGAATTTTTTTTTTGCAGTTTGTTCTATATATAAATTATATTTTTATATTAATTAAAATTGGATTTTTTCTATGTTTTTTCCAAGGTCCCTTTCTGGGCATTCGACATGTGCAAGCGTTGCTGATATTTATTACCATAACAGCCGTTTATATAGGACGCCTTAATGTGGGTGTTTCGGTGGTGGCCATGACCAATGCAGAGTCGACTAACATTGATTTTCCAGTAAGTAGAATGACCTTTACCATATCATATCTGTGCTAATTTTTTCTTTGACTACTAGGAATACGACTGGAGCGAATCACAGAAATCCTATATATTATCGAGTTTCTATTGGGGCTATATCGTAACCCAGTTCCTGGGTGGATACCTCTGTAGAAGATTCGGCGTCAAGAGTGTCATGTTCTGGGCAGTTGCTGCTTCGGGTGTTTGCAGCGGCGTTACGCCCATGTTGATCGAATGGGGCGGCTGGGGTGCCTATTGTGCCATACGTGTGCTGATGGGCTGTGCCCAGGGTCTGATCTTTCCCTGTATACACCAGCATTTGGCACGCTGGTCCCCGCCAGCAGAACGTAATCGTTTGGGAGCCCTTAGTCACACGGGCATCGAGTGTGGCAATGTGTTGTCTATGTTTGTGAGTGGCATGATTGCTGAGGGACCGATGGGCTGGCCGGGCATATCGTATATATCATCGGGTGTTGCATTTACTAGCTGTGTGCTCTGGTTCATCTTTTCGGCCAATAATCCCACTGAATCACGTTTCATTGGTGAAACAGAGAAAAATTATATAGAATCATCACTGCAACATGGTGCCAACTATCATAAGGCTGTCATACCCATTCCTTGGAAGGCTATATGGACCTCGGTGCCGTTCTTGGCGCTACTCGTCACACGTTGCGCCGAGAGTTGGGGTCTCAGCACCCTGCAAGCCGAAATACCTTCCTATATGAATGGTGTGCTCGACATGGACATTAAGGAGAATGCGCTCTACTCGGCTCTACCATTCATGGCTATGTGGATCATGTCCTACGTCTATCTTGTCTCAGCAGATATACTTCTCTCTGGCAAATGGCTATCACTCACGGCTATACGAAAAACGTTCAACTCAATGGCCTTCTGGATACCTTCTGCCACGTTGATTGGCATTGGTTTCCTGGATGTGGATCAGAAAACGCTGGCCATTGTGCTAATGGTGGTCAGCGTAGGCTTCAATAGTGGCGCCACCATAGGCAGTTCCCTCAACTCCATTGATCTTTCACCCAATCATGCGAGTATTCTGATGGGTATTGTCAACACTGCGGCAAATGTGGTTCCCATAGTCACGCCCCTAGTAGTGGGCTGGATTGTTACGGAGAAGGTAAGAGTCGGCTTAACATATATTATCTCGTCTATATTATAATGTTATATCTTACCGTTCACAGAGCGATCGTAGTCAGTGGCAAATTGTGTTCATCATTTCTTCAGTTATATTTTTTGTATTCAATTGTATTTATTTGGCATTTGGAACGGCCGTTTCGCAGCCCTGGGACGCCGAAGACTTTCTACAGCGCTCGGAACCCGAACAGGCCCGGCCATCATTGAAACTAAACGAAAAATCTGATATGAATGTCGTGGATAGTAGTTAACCGGCACCGATAGGTCTAAGGCTCTAACTATACTGAAGAACGAGTAGTATTAGTACAAATCAAACAATAAACGTCGAAATTTATAAACAAACATGCGATGACTATATATACTATAAGTACTACACTCGGTGGTTCTCGCTTTATCTATATCTTAAACAAAACATTTCAAACACTCAAGCACAAGTGGTTAAGCATAATAATAATAATACTAAATTAAATAGAAAAACCCACGTAGAATCCCAAAATTAACACCCATTTTATACCCTGGAAATAATAAATTAGTGTATGACCAGGGTATGATAAGTTAGGAATATGCTTTAACAGGCATGACAAATCCGTTTCTTATAAAGTCAGATGTTTACCACCCACGACAAAAAATAATAATACAAACACTCGTGAAGCTATAATTTTTATTTCGGGCAAACCCTGTATTAGTAATACATTCAATTAAGGCCAATGATTACATTATGATCAGGTACTAAACGGAAATGTTATGAAACAGTTACCTAGGTAACCCATTATTGGTTGTGTTTGACTACCCCGTTTCTCTTTCAAATGGCGTTATCATACAACATGAAGCATCTGATTGTTGGGAAAATAATTCCTGCGCAATTGAACATGAAGTGTAAACTTTATTTATGGGAAATTCATCAAGTTTCTTCATAAATTTCGCCGAATTTTAAGAGTTTTCACATAATCTGAGTCACTTGTTTAGAATTTATTATATTTGTTATATTGGTTGGAACCGTACGGCTTTCTATTTAATTATCTTGGAAATGTTAAGTGTCTGCCTTGGCTTAACGTTAATTGTTGAGATTATTGAACGACTTTCGGTCTGGCGATAAGTTGCAGTATAACTTATTTAAAGTAAGTTCGAGTGCATATTTAAAAGAACCCAATAAATTGTTATAAATATTAATCTGTCATAAGTTCTTGTTCTTCCCCTTTACCTGCCAAAATGGAATTCGTTTATTAGACTTACGTGTTCGGTGCTTACACAACGAGAAAAATTTAACACAAACTTTAAAAAATCGAAAAGACCTAGAACATAAATAAAGCCTGGTTCTTATGACGCATGGTTGACGAAAATATGTTTCGAAATAATTTTAGAAATACAAATATGTTCATTATATACTCTATTTGTTTTCAGTGTACGTCATATATTTGGCCGATTTATTTGTGAGCAATACTTTCAAATTTCTGTTATCAATTTTATTATTTACTTAACTATGAAGCATCGCTTATCGACAGGCGGACAATTCGATTATAATCTATAACAATATGCGAAAAAGACGTATAAAACCATATAAATATTAAATTAAAATATCATTTACCAGACGACTGGCAGCAAAATTTTAACTTCTGGCCCAAAACAGCTGTTGGCCATTCAACAGAGTCTCTCTTGTGGGCAAAAGTAAATAAAACTTCATTTCAGTTCAGACGTCATAGGTTTAAGTCTATATTACTTGGGTGCTACTCATGATTTCTGTGCCATATATTGCTCAGTTGTTGTTTTGTTTTGCCTCTGGAAGTTCAACAATATTTACATATCGATTGAAGTAATTAAAACAATACAATACACACACATCTACATTTTCATTCTTTAATTTAATATCATGCGATTTGTACAATAGAAAGCACACGCTCTGGGTTCTACAGGTGCCCAACTGGTACCAGAGGCCTGCGTGAAGTTGGGGGGATTCTCGCCTGCTGTTTGCCCGACGAAATCGTAAGCAAATGCAGCCGTTTTACATAGTGTGAAAATAATAATAAGTATAAGAATAATAATATTTCAATATTTATTTTATATTATAAATTTTGGGTGTTGTTTTCATATACTTAGTACTTTTTTTGACGACATTTTAAAAATAATTAAAGTAAACATATTTAATTCGGAATAGCAAAAATCGTTGAAAGAGAAATACACTTCTCAAAAAATGTGCATTTCAAGATTCTTGATGCATTAAAAATATTTAACTATTTATATAAATATTAACATTTTCATTTAAAATAATTGAAATTGATTTTTGAAAATATTTATAAATAAAACAAACAAAAAACCATTTCGATAATATTTCTTGAAATCAAAGTTTTAAAATAGATGTTAATTTCAAAACTATAAATACCTATTTTATAATTTTCTATTTTTTATGTATTTTATAATTATTATATACATATTTATTTAATTATTTCCAGAATAATTGAATAAAATACATAAAGAAACTTTATGTTTTCAATCGATAATAATAGTCTCCCATGCATGTTGACGGTGTGAATGATTTGTCGCTGCACAGTCAGCCGATTTGCAGGCCCTCGTCGGCGCGTTAAGTTCTAAGTATAAATGTAGCAGTTACAGCTGCGACTAGCTCCAGAACCATTTAGTTAATCAAGCAGTGCACTGAACGGATCGCGAAACATTAAAAACGACGAGCCATAAAGCAGTCAAAGAAGCCGAGGTCGAAGAAATTGAAAAAATAAATTATTGCAAAGAAGTAGGGAAAAGTAAAGAGTGATATCTACTCTTGCAGAGAGTATAGTATAGTAATAGTATTAGTTATAGAAGATAAATTTTTGAATTTTTTTGTGACTATAAAAATGAGCAGTAAAATGTCAAAGGGGCCCATGATGGGTATACGGCATCTGCAGTCGATACTACTCTTCCTCGGATTAACCGTGATTCATATAGCGCGACTTAATGTGAGCGTAGCCATTGTAGCCATGACGAATGCCGCCTCATCCAATCCCAACTTTCCGGTGAGTTTGGGCGTGTTTAAATGTGTTCAAGTAGTCGGCTATAATTATCATATGTCTTTCGCAGGAATACAGTTGGACGGAAAGACAGAAGTCGTATATATTATCCAGTTTTTACTGGGGATATATCATGACCTTGTGTCCGGGAAGTTTTCTGTGCCGTCGGTTTGGCGCCAAGATCGTGCTTTTTATAGCCTGCTTTGGTACGGCCGTGTTCAGCCTCATCACGCCCTGGTGCATCACATGGGGTGGCTGGCAGGTATTCTGTGCTATACGCATAGTGCAGGGTTTGTTCCAGGGCGTAATCTTTCCGTGTGTGAATGAACATTTGGCCATGTGGTCCCCGCCTGAGGAGCGCAATCGTTTGGGCGCTTTTAGCTATACGGGTACCGATTGCGGGACCGTACTTGCCATGTTCATTAGTGGCATGATTGCGAAGGGGTCCCTGGGCTGGCCGGGCATCTCGTATGTCTCGGGTGCTCTGTGTGGTGCCTGGTGCATACTGTGGCTCATTGGTGGTGCTAACAATGCTACCGAATCGCGTTTCATTAGCGAAGCGGAGTGCAAGTACATTGAGTCATCGCTGCAGCACAATGAACACTTCCATGAGAAGACCATACCGATACCCTGGCGTGCCATCTGCTGCTCTGTACCCTTCATGGCGCTGCTAGTGGCACGTTGTGCCGAAACCTATGGCTTGAGCACCCTACAAGCGGAGATACCCTCCTATATGAACGGTGTGCTCAACATGGACATACAGAGCAATGCGGTCTTCTCATCCCTGCCCTTCCTGGCCATGTGGCTACTCTCCTATGTCTATCTGATTGTGGCCGATGTGGCGCTGCGACGCAAATGGTTGTCCTTGACCTCGGTCCGCAAGGTATTCAATACGTTGTCTTTTTGGATACCTGCAGCAGCGCTGATTGTCATCGGGTTTCTGGATGAGGAGGATGCCCATATGGCCATTGCCCTAATGACACTAAGTGTGGGTATTAACAGTGGCGCCACCATTGGTAGTTCACTGAATACCATTGATTTGTCGCCGAATCATGCGGGCATCTTGATCGGTTTGAGCAATACGGTGGCTAATGTGATACCCATACTGACACCGCTCATAGCAGGTGTGATTGTTGTGGATAAGGTTAGTCCCTCTCACTCTCAGTTTCTTTATACATACTAATACTGATGTCTCTCTTTTATAGCACGATCGTGGACAATGGCAAATTGTTTTTGGCATTGCGGCCGTCATTTTCTTTGTGGGTAACTGTGTGTTTCTCATTTGGGGCACCGCCAAGGCACAGCCCTGGGACGCTGAAGATTTTCTTAAGCCGAAGGATGCGGAGAATGGCAATGAGAAGCCGGTGCAGCCCGTAGCCATAGCTCCGGCTATAGAGCCAGTGCTGGAGCAGCAAATAAGCTGGCCAGAGCGTTATACAGCCAAGGCTCTTGATTAGGGTCACGCGTATGTTTGCATGTGTATAAAAACAGTATTAGATCTAATTAAGCAGACTGGAAATTAGTATGTATATTTATAAGAACATAACAAACTGTGAGCTTAGGTAAATTATATTAATAGATTATCAATTGTTTTTTATTTATTTATATTTAATTGTTGCTACGACAGAAACTCAAATGGATTTGAGTACTTCAATCTTCAATCCATGGCTGGCTATCTAATCTTGAAAATTTCTTTATAATGGCCTGGATTTATAGAATTGTATATTTATATTTTTGTTATTGTTAACATTATCAATTTTTGAAGACTTTTAACGGCTGTAGGAGAGATAATGTGTGTTTAAAACATTTGTCACAGCTGTTTTTAGGGCCACTTCGTCTTTTAGCTCTGATATTGCAGCTATAAATAGTTGCTATACTAATTATATATCTGGATGTTTAACCAATATGTGTTAACACTTAAGCACCCTGTATTTTGCTACAATCGCGGGGAGGGGGGGGGGATAATTTGTCTGTTTGTACTTCTGTTCCAGTTCAGTGATCGCACGCCCGAACACGTGAATCGGAGTTTTTGGGGGCGTTCTTCCGGCATTATCTTATCAGTCAGTTAACTCAGAGTTCAATAATCGTTTAGCCTCACATCTGATAAGATCCAAATCAGATTTTAATTAGCTTCCATCGATTGATATAATGCCCTGTCTACTGTTCGCATTATTGTTGTAATTGTTGCACTTCTGTTTACACTTTGATAAGGCTTATTGTCATTGCCAGTCGGCCATTCATTTATATATATATATATGTATAGTTTATAAACAAATACAATAAAATATTACCACTATTATTGTTATTGTCTAACGTTTTGTTTACATAACTGCAACAACTATACCAGTTATTGGGACATTCACTAGCTTCCCTTTATTATATGGGGCCTTTGCACAAGCAACTTGGGAAATCTTTCAATTATAATGCAATTATGCAGTGCTAAAGTACATATGTTTTCACGCTCCCATTTCGATTACATTAACAGCATCTGTTAGACGGCACTACCAGATATAGACGCTATACTAAAACAACAGTTGTACAAATAATTTAACGTGATGAATAATTTTTAATTTAGTCAGGCTCTTTAGTTTAATTTAGTACTGCACTTATTTCGCGCCAAAGAATTTAGTTCATCTGAATCATTCATCACTAAATGTTAATTAATGACGAGCCTGTGTCGCAGCCCAATCATATAAAATACCTAGGCATCACGCTTGACAAATGTCTTACGTTTGCTGAGCATATTAAAACAATTAAGATGCGGCTTAGAGGTGCCGTTAGCAAATACTTTTGGCTGATTGGGCCTCGCAGTAAACTCTCAATGCGGAACAAAATAACCATTTACAACCAAATAATTGCTCCTATCTG
>JBANCZ010000868.1:0-27653 GCA_037040025.1 Sphaerogastrella javana | reverse complement strand
ACGTATGGACCGCTGCTGCTGCTGCTGCTGTTGGAGTTCAAATTTACAAACGATTTCAGTGTAATTTTGGCTGTGCGGCGTGTCAGTTCGCGAGGCGCAGCGCGCATTACAGGCAAATTAGACGTGTGCGTTTGTGTATGTGAATGTGTGCGTGTGTCTATCTAACTGTGTTTACGTGCATGTGTGCATGTGTGTGTGTGTGCGTGTACGTGTCTCTGTCTCGTATCAGTTACTATGCTGTACGTCGTGCTCCAGCTGTCAACGGTATCCTCAGCCGACGTTGTGCGGCAGTCCCAGTCGTCTTCGTCACCGTTTCCTTCTTCGACTCCGTCTCCGTCTCCCTCTCCGTCTCCGTCTCCGTCTCCGTTTTCCACCGTCCCAATCGTCTCAATCGCTCTGTTGCGCTCGACGCGGGCAGCGCGCTTCTACAAGTTTTTTGACTTTTGCTTACTTTTTTGTTGTTGTTGCCTTTTCTATAATTTCGTTGTTGCTTTTTGTTGCTGTTGTTGTTGCTGCTGTTGTTGTTGTTGTGTTTGCTGTTGTTGCTTTGTCGCGCATCGCGTTTGCCTACAATTGCTTTGGCTGGGCTTGCCATTTGAATATTAAAGTCAAATGCCAGGACAACTGTCTCCCTGGCTTCACATACGCCCGCTACCCGCCGTTGCTCCTGCTGCTGCTGTTGCTGTTGCTGTTGTGGCTGCTGCTGCTGTTACACTTGTAGCCCATGCTCCAGCTGCAGGTTCAGGTCTCTTAAGCGTTTGCTTGACTGGCTCTTGCGAGACTCGACGAAACGATTAAGACCAGTCCACATAGTCGACACAGTCCACACTACACAATCCACATTACACACTACACACACTCCACACTACACACTGTCCTACAGTCCCACTGTCCCACTGTCCGCAGTCAGCAGTCCGCAGTTGTTGCCTGGTTACGTTTACAACTGCCACGACGCTGAGGCTGACGCAGACTTTGTCTCTGTGTCGCTGTGTCTTTATGTTGCGGTGTCGCTGTGTGTGCCATGCATTAAACATAAGCGCCACCTAGCGGCAATCAGCAGCAGGGTGGGCATGGTCAGACGATGAGGGGGGCTCACAACTAGATTAAGTGTGCGCTGAAGCTTCACTTTACTTTACTTTACTTGAATTTTTTGCTGCTTCCTCTTTGGCACCTACTTCGCCCGCTACATCCAGCTCCTCTGCTGTTATTCACTGTGGTTGTTGCAGTTGCAGTTGTTGTTGTTGTTGTGGTTGTTGTTGCTTTTGGTCGAATCTTTATTATTAGCACATTTGGCGCCTGGGGTGCGCGCGCGCTTCAAGTCCACTCATAAATTAATAACATTTCGTGACAAATATTGCGGCATGCCACAATTTCCACAATTTTCACAATTTCCACAGTTGCCGCAGTTGTCGTTGTGGCAACTCGTTGCAGTTGCATTCACAGTTGCAGCTGCAATTGTAATTGTAATTGTAATTGAAGCTATCAGCATAACACAATTAATAAATAAATAAATAAATAAATATTTGTTTTATTATTGTATTTCAAACTCAAACTGAAACGGAAACTCAAACTCGACTCGACTCTCGGACACAGTGAAAAACCAGTGGTTTTCCTCTTGCCAACATCAACAGCAACATTTCCAACATAGAATCGAGCATTTTCCGTGTGTCTAATGTAATCATATTTAAACAACTGTCTGACATCGTCTCTCGTCTCTGGCGGAAAATGAAAAACAAACAAATGTCCAACATCAACACCATATTCATAGTATTCACCACATTCGCCGAGTGAATAAAGCCAAATGAACGTCGACTAGACCTTACTTACTCACTCCAAGTGCCAAACTAAAGGTAAGCCTAAGTTCAATTACTCTATAACTTAATAAAAACATAACATATAATTTAATTAATTTAATTTAATTGATTATAAGATTTTTTCAATTTTTTGTTTGTTTTTCAAGTTTATTGTTTTAAAGAATTTTTAAGACCTATTATTTAAGCCTAATGAACGTCTTTCAGTCTTTAGTTTCACAATATTCTGATGTTAAATTCTTATAGATTTAAATTTTGAATATTTTAATATTATTGTTCTAAGAATAGTGTGCTTGTTTGCAGCAAAATGTTTACAGAACGAACATTGAATATGTTTAGAAAATTGTGTTATTCCTATAATTTATAGATCTCATTTAATTACTCTTCATTCCCATCATTCGTTATACAATTTAATTGAAATCTTAGGTAAACTTGTTAGCACAGATTTCCATATATTAATATCCGGCATACTTAAATAATTTCTCATAAATTTTCCGGCCTTGGGTTTTCCACAATACTTAATCAAATTTTCAAATCTGAAATCTGATATTTGAAATGAGAAATCTGAAATCTGAAGTGCGACTCTTATTAATTGGTTCTGTGGGAAACGTTTATTCAAATGAGTACATTCAAATTCAGTCAGCATTCGCACAGACGCCAAGATACACAGCGTTCAGGACTCAGGACTCAGTGTAGAGGATTCAGTGCTCCTGAATTGACGTGACGTGACGTATTAATTATCTAGTCATACTTAATGTTGCCTGTAATTGCGCACTGATGAGATTGAGTTGGGTTTCCGGTCAAGTAAAGACAGCTGACAGCTGACCATCCCAGCCGCAAAAACAGCACTGAGGCTGAAGCCAAATCCAGCGGAAACGGAAGTAGGAAAACGCAGCAAAAACGCAAAAGAGCGATACATACTATAGTATAGTGTATGGTATATGGTATATGTGTTCTTGTGTTTGTGTGAGGGCGTAATGATATGTAATACAATGTGTTGAGAGGGCGCTTAGAGCTTGTTAACTTCGTTCTAAATGGGTAATGATATTTAGATGAATAGAATGCAGTGGTACTACATAAGCTTTGCAGTGGATTAAGTGAGTTTTAACATGTGGATATTTACATACACTTTAATATATTTACTGACACTCTCAAACACTCTCAAATGTACGATGTATTGGATCTCAAAATATTCCTTCACTAGGATCTATTATCCTTTAAGCTAGAGTAACTGAACTCAAGAACTAGAAGTTGGAATACATTATCTGATACTATATTTGATTGAATTGCTTAAAATTGCATTGAGAATGGCCTAGATACCCTACACATTATATATAGTTTCACTGAGAGAATTGCAAAAGAAAGAACTCTTCAGAATTCCCTTTATTAACCCGCTCCATGCTTTGGAGCTTTTAATAAGCGATTATATTTAAGAGTCCCTCATGTATTCTTTTCTCGAAATAAGTTGAAAACTCGAAGTTTTTTACGAACTTAGCAGAGTGTTACCTGGGCGCATCATGAATAATTCAGCGGGCATAGAGAATAGAGTCTAATAGAATCTGTAATGGAATTGTTGCTATTTCAACTGTAGCAGCAAATAACAAATAGCAAATGAATCTACAGCATAAACAGAGAGCCGACAGCGGGAAAATTGTTTTTCCCCTTTTTTTCAGATGGGGTTTAGATGGGGCTAGAGCCAGAGTTAACGCTTGCCAATTATGCAAATTGAGAATTCGTTTAATCCGGAGTCAGAAATGCAGACATTTGACTTTTGTTTTTGATGCTGTGGCAGGCGGAGAAGTGAAGTGAAATTCCGTGAAAGCAAACATTGATTAACTCTTATACAAACTCTTCCTCTCTCTCTTGGTTTCTCTCTCTTTTTATATCTTTCTCTATTTCTCTGTCTCGTTCTCTGTCTGTCTTTTGGTCTTACAACATTTGCCATATTATACGCTATTCATTGAAATCTGCAACTCTGAGCATGGTTATATCGCATGCAAGTGCAATTAGTATCAGTTTGTAGCCTGCAACTACCTTTTGTAGCTAGCAGATACAAATGTATCTGCAGCCTGTAACCTGCGCTGTATCTGCTGCATCTGCAACAGCTTTAACTGCAAATTGCATGAGGCAACTTGAACGGCAAATTGCAATTTCAAAATGCAACATTTCAATGCGCGCTCGACTGCATCCAGTAATACTCTAGGGGGGATGGGGTCTGGATCGGGGTGGTTGGGGTGTTTGTTTTTATCCCTCATATTTCCATTGTAATTGCTGTCATTTATACTGTCGCATGCGAGCGCTTGAGCTGCTGTCATGCTATAAAATTTACGTACATTGCGCGCAGCCACAACCAAATTAAAAATAGCTCCAAAAAATGAACGAAAAAATAAAAATAAAAATAATAATAAAAATTATTCACTCACTTTTGATTAACGTTACGTTCTGTTGATTTCATTTCGTGTTTGTCTTCGGGTTTTTCCAATTGGAAATTCTGATTGGTTGGGAGGTATGAATTTTAGACAGTTTGAGTGTGCGCGCGAATGGATATGAGTGTGTGTGAGTGTGTTTGTAGGAGGTGTGAAATTTGCATAGCATTGCTTGATTTTATTTGTGGGTCGTTCCATTTGTTGTTGTTGCTTTTTGCTTTTTTCTCTGTTGCGATGTTGACATTCGACAGCTGTGCACACACTGCCAAAAGTGTAAAGGGAATTTAGTAGTCGTTGCTTTGAATTTGTCATAAAATCAATTGAATTTTAAAGTGACATCCCCCTCTTTATCACTCTCTCTCTCTCTCTCTCTCTCTCTCTCTGTGTGTGTCTGTATATCTATGCCACTTGACTCTTGCACCTATTCGAATGCTATTTCTCTGCCTGCTCCACAATTCCCATTTGGCCATGTCATATGGCATTTGGTTTGCTGTCAATTTGCGTAGTTCGCATTCTTTTTACTACCACAAACCATTGAATTGGCCAATATGCTCAGCTGTGAAGTCACCTGTTTACACGCATACAACAACCACAACAACTACCTCAACAACAAACAACAACGTCTACAACATTTAGACGACATAGAGTCAAAAGTCAAGTACCAAACAAATGGAGCGTGTGCTGCAAGTGGGGTATACCATATATGTTGCCCCCTGAGGGTCTTTCGCCGTACAAGTTCAGCAAATAATTTCCCGTTAAGTACAGGGGCGGAGTCAAAGAACAGCTGTAAGTACTTCAAGGCCAACATACACCCCATTAATCGTGTGTTGTGCACGTGGAAGCGAAAAAATTGTAGAATCTTTCATCGTGCGGAAATTTATAGACATCTCCATGCCAAATATAATATCTTAAGCTCGAATCGTAGTAGATAAAAAGTAGCACAGATTGGGTGTTTAAGGGCACCTTATAAAGATCTGTGATGGAAATTTGTTAAAGTTTCTATAGGGTTTTTAATTCTTTCTTTCTTCATGAGACATTTGAAATATGTATATTGACAGTCGTTAGAGTTAACGAAATTAAAATATTTTATTTGTGACATAGGGTAAATCATAGTCTATCAGAGACTACTGTCAGAGACTGGTTTGTTTGCCTCTCTCAATTTGATTGCTTAAAATTTCCAGGCAATTTCGGAGACAAGTTCATTTCTGGGGCGGTATGAAACAGAAAGAACTCTTTTCAGGAATGTTTGCACACGAAAAAGCAGGAGTAAAAAGGAATGAGTGGGGAGTCAGAAGGAAGGACTATGGCAACGGAAGTAGAACTCAAAAATATATTGAATATTTGAATGAAGTGCAAAAATGTTCAAAATGTTCGAAATGTTCGCAAATAGCTAAATAACTCAACTCAACTGAACTCCATTCCAGCGCCCAAAATGACTTTTGGTTGTCAAACAAGTTCTGGCAGCTTCAGTTCTACAGGCAAAGAAAATAGAGTCCACAGCTCATTGTCTGAAAGAAAAGAAAATGAAATTCAACGGAAAATTCAGGGGAAAATTTAAGGGAAAGTGTACGCATTGAATTATTGATGGGAAGCTGGTGTAAGTGTAAGAGAATGATGGAATTCATTTCCAAAATTGTTGGTGTTTGCTTGTGGTTAACAACAACAGCAACAACAACAACAACAACAACAAAATCATCTAAATGTAAATGAGGTGCAAATTGATTTAGTTGCACTTGGGCAGAGCCGAAGGTTTTTAAGTGGATTATTAAACTTTAATCACTGTTAATAGGCTTTCTCCTACGTCTTACTCCTCTGGCTTCTGCCTTCTGTTGGCATAACCGCATTCTAATAGCTTCGCCTTTGTTGGACCTGTCGGCTTTTCGATCTGCATATACCATATTCTGTACTGTACCTATATACGCCTGCCATAAACAAATGCAACAATGCAAATGGCGAAAATGCCGAACAACGGAAACTCACCACATTCATTTATAAGTTAAGCTCTGTTTTTACTCTGGCCACAGGATACACTGCACGAAATTGTGCTCCATTGCACTTCAGTCTCTCTTTTTCTTCTATTCTAGCCTAGGGAATTGATGATTTGCTAGTGAGACTGTGAAATAATCTTAGATAGAACACCAAAACTAGAACTATATACGGTACGGCGAGAACAAATATGAAATACTTTGGGTTGTAATGAGGTTCCTTTAACTTACCCCCGTTTAAAACCCCAAACACTGATTGTTAATTCATGTAATTATCCGAAAGAGTAATATTATATTTATTATTCATTATACATTATTTGATTATATTATATATGATTATATTATGTTAATATAGTTATACTTGTATTCCAGCGCCATAGACTATAGGAAACTTTTGCTATGAACATGATAGAATATTGTCTTTACTTTGTCAAGTGCATATGATTGTTATCGTTACCAAAAGTTGTTATACACTCAATATATTTTTTTTTTTTTGTTTCGGGAGAGTATATTTAGTTCGTCAGAGGAAGATAGGCACGCCCTCGCCTCTTCTGGGCACTCTATTACTTTGCTCGAGCATAATCCCTAGAAACTTTCGACAGTTAACTGGGCTCTGTGCTTCGTGTCTCTACTCTAAATGCTGACACACTCTCTTTGTTCCCCTTTCTGTCTTCCTCTCTCTCCTACGCATGAGCTTGGACTACCCTTTCTCAAGCCCTCTCTCAAACCCTCTCTACCCTGTTCTCCAATTCTTCTGTCTCTCTGTCTCTGTGTGTGTCCGCATCTTATCTTAAGCGCTGCATAAACTGCATTGACAACCACTTTCTTCTCTCTCTCTCTCTCTCTCTCTCTCTCCCTCTCTTCCTATGCTGTTGACGCTGCCTTAGTGTGAAGCTTCTACTTCTACTTGTTTTAGTTAGTCAGCTTCAGTTTCAGCTTTAGTTGCAGCTTCTGAGCTGCTAAAACAACAGCAAGCAACAAGGAGTGGTAGCAGTTTATGGCATTTGGATCCTTTTATGATTTAGTGCGTGCCATTGTGCCACGCCCCAGTTAACCTACGGCCCACCAAACACCATTCCGCAACCCACCATTCACAAATACCCTATGAACTCTCAGCTGGCATATAAAGCGATTAAACTTTTCGAGCAGCTTATGCATTTTGGCTATAATGGCTGATGTATGGCTTTCTCTCTCTCTCTCTCTCTCTCTATGTGTGTGTGTGTGTGTGTTTAGATGTATCTATGGTTCTATATACATGCTTACTAGGGCAGCTGTTATCTGTACACACACACACACAGAGAGAGAGAGAGAGAGAACCGCATGAGACACAACCACATCACTCATTTTGGTGGCTCTTAAAACGTTTCCATTAGTGACAAAATTGTTTTGGCCTGGCCAAAAACACACACACACACAAAAAAATAAAACCAAAAAAAAAAAGTAATATAAATGAGAGAGAAATTAAATTTCATATTGTGTAATGCTTTTCATTTGGCACGCTTTGACCTTCCCTTGTTCCCCGCACCCTTCGCCCTTCCCCCTTCGCCATGCATCTCCTATATTCTTAAATGCTTTGCAATTATTTTACTTTGATAAATTTTCTTTCGGCTTTTTAATCATGCTCGTCGCTTAGAGTTGGCAGCAGTAAAAACTTCGCTACGCGTTTTGTTTTCATTAGAACCGCAACTGAAAGTCATCTAGCGGGTATATTAGGTCTATGCAGCCAGGCATAAAACCAAACCGTAAAAAAATCCTCTAATCCAATTTATAATACACTGCCTTAGTTTGAAAGCGAAGCTACGCAAGTTTGTTTGAGAATTTCCATAAATTATGGTAATGTGAACCGGAAGGCCGAATAGAAGGATTGTCAGGAATGGAATGATTGACAGAGCGATCAAATTTACAAACCTTTGCGGTTGTTGTAGTTTTAGCGTGGACACAAACCACAGTTGTTGCTTAAATGCTTGATCTTTGGATAGAAGATATATTTGTATAGAAAGTTTCTATTAGAAACCCTGCCTCTTTACTGCTTGGCACCTGCCCTACTGTTCCGCGCATTTTTCTTTTTATGACGTGTTTACGCTTTTATTTTTCTCTTGTTGTTACTCATTGTATACATTGCCCTCTGGAGCTTACCTGTAATGTAGCCTCTATCCCATGTTCTCTCTTACTGTCTCTCTCTTTCCCCTCTCTCACTCCCCCCTTTCTCGCTCTCTCTCTCTCTCTCTCTCTCTGTCTCTCTCTGTCTCTCTGTTTATTTCTGTCAGTCTGTCTTTGTCAGGGCCTCTGTCTCTGTTTTTGGCAAGTCTGTTGCTCGCTTTTCTTCTCTGTTGTTGGTAGAGGTAACAAAGCGTGTTAGGACATGCAAACGATGCCTGAATGCGACACACAGAGAACACAAAGAATCCTTCGACACGAAACGCTGTATTATTATTTATATTTATATTTTTATTTTTATTTACATTTTTGTTCTCGTTTTTTTTTTTGTTTTTCGTTTTTCGTTTTTTTTTGTTTTGTTTTGTTTCGTTTTTTGTTACCCTTAAAAAATAAAAGTTGATTTTCTCTGGGGAAATATCATAATTTGCCGTGCAGCTACACCAGGAACAACAACAATTGAATTGGAGCTTCCAAATGCATATAATACGGTTTTGTTTCAGTAAATAGAAAATTTGCAGTGCCAAAGCAGAAGGAAGTCGCATGAGAACTGGAAAATTGAATAGAAAACTTTTCCCTTTTCTTTTTTTTTTTGGGTATTTTCGCATTTTGAATCAATTTGTTGTTCTGCTTTGTTTGCATTCGGATGTGGGATACGGTATGTGGGATATGGGACATGGATATGTGTCAGCTTACGGATGGATTTCATTTTTGTCGGGGATTTTTGAGCAGCCTAAACGAATGCTTTGTTGATTTTGGTTGAAGCTCCGTTAAAAGCGTTACTAGGAAGAGTTCTAGAGATTGAGGCTCTGCTGCTATTGATCTCATGATTATTAGCTCTGAAAATGTGATATATGAAAATTCCAGAATATGCCATATTACACTCCGAAGCAAGACATTTCAAGCAATCAAAAAGTATTCAATTACAGCAATCAAATGGGAATTACGTAGGACTTATAAAGAAACTTTTTCCTACATATTAAATGTTGGTTTTTTTTTATTGCAGGACATTAAAGCTTTATTAAGATTATATTTATGTACGAATGCCCGGTAAATTTCATTATGGGGCACAACCTGCTAACGGTATGATAGTTGAGAAAGATTACTCATATATCTTAGCGTTAAAATCCCATTACAACTGTAACTAATTTTCGTTTCTAATTACATCCCAGTGCACTTAAAGCACGACTCTAACGACTATGGTGTGTGTACGCACTCACACACTCACTCACACACTCACACACTCACTCTCACACTCACACAAATTCAGTTAATGCGTGTTGTTGTTGTTGTTGTCCGTTATGGCCTAGCAGTAGGGTATAGCACTTACATTTGTCAGAGAGCGTTTACCGTTTCTTGCTGCTCGATAACTCGATACATTTTGCGGCTTACTCTCGCCTTTTGGGCTGAAGGCCGTCTTTAGGCGCCTTTCGCTGCCTTTGGGCCGCCTTTTGCTGCTTTTGTGCTGCCTTTTGTTGCTTCAGGCCATTCGCTTAATTTATTATTCAATTAAAGCAGCAAAAATAAACTTTAATCGCACCGCAGACATCAGCAACAGCAGCAGCAACAGCAACAATAACAAGAGACCCCAAAAGACAACAAACTCACACCGAGATAGATACACACTCACACACACACTCACACACACTCACACACATTCACACGCTTGAGCACACACATTAACACAACACACACGCATGGAAAAGCGCATATTTTTGTGCTGAAAAATATGAAAATCGTGTGCCAAGAAAATTTTAGCAGCTGCTGTTGTTGTTGTTGCTGCTGTTGCTCTCGTTTGTAATCGATTAAAAGTGCATGTCAAACTGTGCGTGCGGCCGCATTTTTTAATGGGCTGCTAAAATACCAAAATGTATATGAAAATGAAAATAAAAATAATAACCAGCGCAAAACAGAATGTGAAATAAAGTCAAGCACATTAACAGCATGCAAAAAAAAAAAGATACGAACAAAAGCAACAACACAAGGCACAAGATGAACAACAACAACAACAAATACAACAATAAGCAACAGCAGCTTCCGCCTCACACACACACACACACACACAGACACATACATACAAAGATTCACAAAAGTTGAAGCAAATCATGGGTAAAAAGTTGAACGTGAAAGACGAGAAAATATGACAAAATTTACGAGCGCTCTGCTCTCTCCTCATCACACACACACACACCCACAAACATACTGATACACACACACACACACATACACACGCGTATAAACTTCAACACAGACACAGCTGGAACACCCTGTGCTGCGATGCTGTGCCTGGGCCCGTGACTGTGCCTGTGTTTTTAGTGCTTTGGCACGTAATGGGGTCGTCACACACACGCAAATAAACGCACACACACACATGCATAACCCATATAGTCTACCGCTCGCACCGCCCTCTATCTGTCTCACTCTCCGCTCTTGCTACTCTTCGCACTAACAACGCGAGCCACTCACAGCCTGCGCCTTTTGTATGAGTTGTTGCGTTTCTCTATGTTTGGCTTTGGCTTTGGTTTTTGGTTTTCTTTGATTTTGTTGCAGTTGAGTGAAAGCAGCAGGTCGTTGGAGGTGGGGTAGGGTGGGGTTGGTTTGGGTTTGGTGAGGATTTGGTGATTGGGCAGGATGTTGTGTCTCTCCAGAAGAGTGAAGAGCGTGCAGACTGCACTCATCATCAGCGGGCTGTCGCCGGCACAGTCGAAAGTCGGCAGTCGGCAGTCGGTTGTCGGTTGTCGCTGTTCAGTGGTTTGTCACTAGCTGTTGAAATAGGAGGGAGGGCCTCATAAACTGTTAAGGCCTAAACGGGCTAATGTTAGCCCATAAAATCCAACGAAATCTCAGCCTAGCGATGGACCTATACTCTCTATATATATATTTACGCTTGGAACAGCTCAGCCAAAGCCTCAACACAATTAATCTTCCTCCATACACACGCACAAAGCCCTAAATCTAGAAATTTACCACATTTCTCGCTCAAGGAACTTGTCAAAGTTTTAAGTAATAAAAATAGCGGAATAATATTTATGTTATGCTTATGTAATATGTTGAAGTTTCCCAACTTTTATTTTTAGCTGTATACTGTTAATTTGATTTTGTTGTTTTTGTTGTTAAAATTAAAGTTCTATTAGATTTATATTTGAAGTTTGTTGCCTTCTCCGTGGTTAAATGAAAATTGAGTAGCTGCAGGCGTCGCAATGTGACAAATTGTGACCTAGGCCCGGGTTGTGGAACGTGACGCAACTTGTGACATAAATCATGCTAGACAGATAATTTATGCGCTCTCCGAGAGCATCGAGAATTGAGCATGGAGCATGGAGCATAGAGCATGGAGTCACATCTCCGTTAACGTTGCAACGGGCCTGTTTGTGCTGTACAAATTTGTTGTAACGTGTATTGTCGTTCCATTATTATAAGTAATTATTTAATAATTACTTTATCTAACACCTGTAAACAAATTTACTTTCTCACCATATGCTGTGAATTTTGCCAATTTCCGTTTAATATGGGCTCGCACGTTGGGCGCCAGGTCACGCACTAATTGCAAATTAACACACATCTTTAGGCGTTGCCGTTATCAAGTGATAACAAAAAATATAATTTATACATTCATGTCAAACATTTAGCTATACAATTTCATTACAACGTTGGGCGCCAAACCGTTTAACAACATTCTGATAGTTATTGGGTGTATTGAATAAAACAATTGAATTTTCGAGACATTGTTGTAAATTTACTGTAATTGAACCAATTTTCGTCGAACTGTGCAGCCACAGGAGGTGTTCACATGGAGAAATATAATTTATTCACATTTTTCGGATGAAAACGCTGCTATAAATAATTATTTGGTAATAAATATGTCCATTACCTTGAAAATAATTTCATTTGATGGCAGCATATGCTGCAAATTTACGCACAATTTGGCCAATTTCCGTAGGCACATTGGGCGCCAAGTCACGCACGAATGTGCAAAGTGTTGCACATCTCTAGGCACAGCTGGCGCCCAAAGCCACCAAGGCTGTTATGGTTGCTTCTGCGGCTGCTACTGATGATGATGCCAACTTTCATCTGTTTGATGTGATATGAAGAACCGATTAACGGCACTGAAGTGTCCCCAATCTCCTACCTCCCACCGCTGCGCGCCGCTTGCAACAGCCGTCGTTTCCGTTTCCTTTCCCAATGCGCAGTGCATGGCAGAAATGGTAGATATACATATATATATACATATATATATATATAGTATATAGTAGATACGCAGTGCTCCATATCAGTAGTAGTATCAGAGGTCTCTTGCAGATTTGCGCAAACCACGAAAGCAAATTACGTTGACGATGAGCATCATTTTCCACTTTATTGAATTACCCCAAAAAAGCCAAGGCAAAGACGGGCCCAAAGCCAGGCTGAGTCGTGGCCCATAACCAGGCCAGACCACAATGAGCCTGTAAGTGTGTGTACGTGTGTATTCCTTGGTGAATGTATGTGTGTGTGTGTGTTGGGCTGTGTGTCGGGGGTTTCTTCTTTTTCATGGTCTGTCTTTTTGGACGATTCCGTCAACACGATAAGCAGAAATTTCAATTTAAAATATTTTTCGTGCTGTTTTAGCATAATTTTTTGCAGGGTTGTCGACTTACTTAACTTGGACCCAAGACATAAAGAAGCTATCAGCTCGGTGTTTATGGGCTACTACTAGGTGCTTCAGGTCCCCCTACTTCGCCCGGAACTACCCTTAGTCACTGTGTCTTCTATTACCTTTTAGCGACTAATGAAAGCCGCGTTAAAGTCAACGTCTCTGTCACAGACTTCTGTCATTGTCGTTGTTGCTGTTGATTTTTTTCCTCTCTGTTTATTTCTTTGTTTGTTTGTTTGCATGAGATGCTTGGAGAGGGGCGCTTCCATATATAGAGAGAGAGGGGCGTACTGAGTATATGTATATATAAGTATAATCATCATTGTTACGCCCATTTTGAGGCACTTTCGCTAGACACAAGCGACAGTCAGTGTAGCCCATTTACACAGATTCCGTGGGAATAGGAAAGAGACCAGGGTAGTGATTTCGAGAGAGCGAGTCAGGGAGTGAGGTAAAGAGAGTTGGCTATGGGGGTCTGTGTGCTTAAAAGAGCATTGCCCGTCGGCATTATGTTTTGTGTCAGCAAGAGGCGTCATTCGGCATGCCAGTCGGAGGGGGCTCTATGCGGCTGGGCGGCATTCGGGGCGTTGGTGCAGGCACATGGGGGTAAATGGTGTCGGCACGTTGCACGTTCTTTTGTGGGTTAGCAGGCCTTGTCGATGGCTTTGTGCCTGTATGTGTATAAGTATGGGGCATGGGGTCTGCCTTTTGCTATGTTGGCCATGTTGACTATGTCATTTGCTAATTTAGCACAAGCTGTTGGTCTACTTATTTCAATGGCCTCCTCTTATCCCGCCTCCTCGGCGACCGACAGCTCTGTGTGTGCTGTCAGCATTACAGTGGTTCAAGTTGCATTCACTAAAAGGTCAACAGCAGCCAACTACAACAGCAACAACTGAACAAACAGCAACAAAACATCATCAAAGCAAACGAACATTAATTAAGCAGCCTGAGATGACAAACAATATCCAAAGATGAACAACAAACTCGAAATAAAACGCCAGCATTACCCGTACTACATGCAATACCAGCAGCTACCCCCTACAACACAATCTAATACACAACCACCCGATGTTTCCCCTGCCGTCTCTTGCTCCCTTACTATACTCATCAATTGAATAGAGCTTGGTCGAACACAACTGACCATAAGAATAAATAATTAGCTCGAAATGGACTCAGTTTGAGGTTTGCCAGGGATTGCGTTAGGAGTTTTCTCACCACATTTGCAATTTAATGCGGCTTAAAGAGAAATGCTGGAAAATTGAGTTATGCCACAAAATATGTATACTTATGTATGTATAGAGTAAGTCATGGCTATAACTTTATACTTATTTATGTAGACAGTTCACACTTAAGTTGTTGCATAAATTGAGACCAACTTAATTCAAATTCATAAGCATAAACTCTTAAAATATACGGTACAAGTAATTGTATTAAAATACATTTAAATCGACAAAAAAAAGTCGAACGAAACTGGCAGTCGAACAGACAGACACAAGACTTAAGATACATATGTATCTCTTGCTTAGGAAAAACTTATTTATAGCAAAATTCTGTCATTCTAACAAATATTTGATATCAAATCAGTCATTGCTTCGAAAGGACAATGCGTGAGTCTCAAAGAAACATGGAAATATATTTTTGTTATACTACATATGAGACAATACCATTGTTTATAGGAGTTTATCTGTGTCATAGAAATGTTTCTTCAAGGAATCTTAAAGCTTGCTTCTATGTAGAGAGAGGTAAAGACAGTTCAGGCAATTGAAATTGTAGAAGTTCTCAAAGAACAAACAGTGTTGGTGAGAGGAATTAGCGAGGCATAAACACAAGCGAGAGATATTAACAAAGCTTAAATTTCGCTTAAGGAACGCTTTGGTACAAATGATATATAGAAGATATTGTACGCTTCCGACATGCATAGAAACAGGATACTACAGAAGCAACAGGAAGTCTCAATGAGGCAGAAAATTAGCTGAAGGGGAAAAACATGGTACACATGGGAGAGTAAAGGCAAGGCTAAGCATAAGTTATTACTGACTGAAGAACCTAGAAAATTTCTCAATAAAAATTAAAACTAATAACATGAGCATGCTATAAATATCCCATAGAAGTTATCCGTAGTTTGTAGACCCTCAGGCTAAAAGGGTGGTTGATGACAGAGACAGCTTAGCAGGCATTTAAAAGGGTCGCATAAAACGGTGTAAAGCCTTAAGAGAAACTTTTCCTAAAGTTAAACATACAAGGGACAACAAGGGACTCTGACTGTATTAGACTTCATTATTTATACTAAAGTGATTAGATTGTTTTTAATACTTGCAATCTGTGCTGAGTTTTTCTGCAAACGTTCGGGATTATTGTGTAGCAATTTAAGGGGTTTTTTGTTTTATCAGTCGTAAGGGCTCACCCTACACTATAATAAAACAGGGCATTACAATAATAGCTGGTTGGTTTATGGCTAATTAGCCGACTCTAATAGATGCACATTAACAATAATTCACTGAGCAATAATAAAAAAATACCCACACACAAATGGGACGCAATAATATCATTTGTGGTTTCCACTTAGGTGACCAGCGGTGTGTGGTGGTTCGTGAGTAGATGTGTGTTTGGGTGTATGTGTGTGACAGAAGTCACTCAGGCAGGGAGAGCTGCCTGGCCATGAGGGATCACTGTGGTGTAGGAGTAAGAGGAGGAGCTGAAGCTGCAGCTACAGCTCTGACTCTATCAGCCTAATGGCCTTCGCTTGACTCCAGCGGCTGTCACGCTGTTCCGTTGAGACATAGACTAGGTGTGGGCACTTGGTAACATGGTGGCTTGAGGGTGAAAAGTGTCAAAGTTGTTGCTTGACAAAGACTAACGCGCTCTCGTCACACACTTTGACACATTGTTAGTCAAACAAAAGATTTTGCATGCTAATTCGATTCACCGAGTCAGGCAACTCCCAAACAAAGCAGATATAAGAATCTACAATCTACAGTTACCTAAACCACAACCACTCTGATGATTGGGGAGTGGGTGGACGTGTTGCCTTGGGGGTATGTTGGGTAACACAAGCCAATAATAAAATAGCTTGTGTCGATATCCAGCAACTGTGTAGCCTTCGATGTTGATAAAGCAGCCCCACAACCGACAGGCAGCCAAGTCAGGAAATCAAATCCAAACCCTAAAAACCCGAGGCCCCAAAAATGTCCCTCAGCTCCGATACCTTACCCTTTAGCCATTTACTTCAGCTCCTGTGCCCGAATCCCGAATCTCTGCGTTTTCTTCATGCCACAAAACTTCAAATACAAGCCCAATTTAGTTGCGTCCAGTTGCTCACTTTAATATACTCTTTGAAGTGGGGTGTTTTTATTTTAGAAAAGATTTAGATAACAAATCATATAATCTGATATCTTCTGAATATTCTGCGCTATAACATATGAGCGATATAAACTGTACTTATCAATTTAAATTGTCTAGGAATACGAATGATTTTTTATGCGAATCTAAAGTTTGTTCGCTAACGTGAAATAAATTTTAATATATTAAAAAACCTGTAAATAATTAAATAAGTGCAACTCGTAAAGCAACCTTATAGATGCCAAATTGAATCAAAAGTTGGACCATCTATAAATTGTATAACAATGCAAGCGCTTTCCAAGTGAATAACTTTTTCAATTTCCAGCAAATTTTCCACAGATTTTGAATTATTATGTGCAGACGTGTAATTTATGATGTTTTTCCCTTAAATTCCTGTACGCAAAAAGTTTGCCATAACAAATTTATGTAAAACACGCAAAAAAAAAAGAAAAATTGTCTGTGTTTTTTGTTGTCTTTTTGTATATTAAGCTGTCTTTAGGTGCCATTTCCTAAGTTGTAAAGGGTATTAGGGTAACGGCAATGGCGACCCGCTGTTAATTCCCGGTTCCTTGTAATTTTCGTTTGTTTTAGGCCTCATCCTTGATGCCTTGCCCTTGGCTTCCGGTCGCCGTCGTCGTTTTTTTTTTGTTTCTTTTTATATATATAATGCGGAAGTGTCATTTTTCAGGCAGCAGAGAAGGGCTCAGCTCCTCTCTTATAATGCGGTTCACGCCTCGCCGCAAAAGGAGCAACAATAACAACAGCAACACCAAGAGCAAACATCAGTTGTTCGGGTAGGGTTACCACCTATAAGCCAAGTCAGCACATCAACCCAGCCAACCCAGGCACCCTGTCACCCAGTGCCGACCACAATATTCTGTAAAGATTTAGCTGTTTCGTGTGTTTGGCACATTTTTGGCGGTCTAAGCAAGTTTTTGGCGTTGCGGAATTTATTTATAATAATATTAATATTAAGAATGAGATGGTGTTGTGTTTGTGTCAGTGCCTCAGTGCCGCTTCCTGTAGCAACGCTTCGTTAGCTGCTCAGGCAGGCAACCTAATTACACACTGATAGGATTTTTGAGTAAGGTTAATGGCACTTTCCCGATTTACCAACCCGACCCCACCCACCATAATCCCATTCTGGTTGCGCTCCTTAAACGCACCGATAACAGAAAAAAAAACCCGTGGAGCAAATACATAAATTTAAACAAAATGCTGTTAAATGTTAAAGCTATGTTCGATAACAGGCTACCCTGTATTGTTCTATCGATAACAATACCGCTATTCATGATACCGACTTATCGTATGTAGTATATTTCAGAAAAGGGAACTTCGCATTTGCCTTGCGCTATTAATGTGTTCAATATTTTGTTTGTCTGTGCATATAACCCACTTTAGGCATTTATCTATGGTTTACAGGGTATACAAAACACCAGACTGCCAAAGGGTATATCAGGCAATCTTTAAATCGTTATACAAATAACATTGCATACTGTTTTGGGCTCACTGCCTGCTGGCGTCGACGGCAAGCGTTTAAGCGTATGACCTCGGGATTTAATTTGATTATACGGAAAACGATGTCGAGTGGCGGGGCCAATTCCGTGGAGTGGGTGTCGGGTCGACCGGATTTGAGCGACTTGAATTGGGCTTATTAGAAACACATTTTAAGTCCATGTAGGTCTCAATTTGTTAAATCGAGGGAGGTGAAAGTACCAGCTCTGGTACTGTAAGGGCATGGGGGGCTCAGGGTACATGCATAAATCCATTAAGTCAGCGGCAAACGGAGGTTAAAAACTCGGAAGATGCTGCGCATAAAATATGCTCAAAGTTCGACGACAAAAAGCAAACAAATTTTACTTATTTGCTTTTATTTTACATATATATATATATCTTATTTTTTTTTTTTTTGGTCAACTTGGTAAAGTTTTGAACAAATCCGTGAATCGTTGTGCAAAGTTTTTTCCCTCACTCTGCATTCGGTACAAAAAGTAAATGAAAAAGTATTAATATGTTCCTGTTGCCTGGAATTAATTTCCCTTAGGGAGTATTCAAGAATTTAACATATACAGTGGTACAAACAGGCGGGCAAACCGACAAATAGACCGACAGACAGGCTGGCTGACGCAGTGACGACTGACGCTCACAGACATAGGCACACACTTGCAGTTGCCAAAAGGACATCAAAGTTTTACCCTTTTTTTAAGGAGGCAGCGAAATAAAATGTTAACTTGAACAACAAATCATTTGATGTTCCTCAAAACGCTTTCGCCTCAAGTTGTTGTAGCCCACAAAAAAAAAAAAAAAAAAACCAACAAAGAAATCCCAAAAAATAGAAAGTTAACAAAAGTCATGCTGGAATAGCTATTATTAAAGGGTTAGCAGGATGACTTTGTCCAGAAACAGACAACCTTTAAAAGGTCTAATGTTAGGCATTCCCTAAGGCATCCATATGGCATCGGTGTATGTCGGATAGAGAAGTGAATTTAATAGAATAAACTAGGCAAAACGTTGTTTGCATTATTACTTAAACAGTACTACATACTCATTACTCATTAGTAGTAGCAATTTAAAGGTTTTTAAAAGACAAAGGATAAACCTCTTAAAAGCGCTTAGTACATCCATCAAAAGGACTTTGGCGTGCCTTGGCTTCGCTTTTAGAGTGTGAGCCCTGCTGTAAACCACCAAAAGACTTAATTTAAGAAGAGAAGCTGAAATTCAATTATATACAGTAGATGAGTTAACTAATTGGGCAGAGACAACCCGCACAATTGAGCAATAAGTTAAGTTGGAGTTGCAGGGCTCTCTCACAGACAAGAGCTCAAGGCATTGTTTATTGCCACCACTCAGTTGCCGCAAAACTGTGGCAAGCACTTACACCCAGTCACAAAACAGACTCACCTTTCGTTGAGCCACAATAATTTTGGGTTAAGGCGAAATTAAGGTAGTAATTGATTGCTGGAATGCTAGAAAGGATGCTCTATGCATACATACATATATATATAGCATAGTATATATGCTAGAGTCGTGTATTGTCGTGTGTTTATTACAACGCCAAGTGCAAAACTAAAATGTAAACCCGGCGGCAACATGATATCCATTATCTGGCCCCCCTTCACCAAGACCCTAGAGCTCACTGAGTGGGGCCAACAGTGTCGTCCAATGTTTTAGAGCACACCAAAAAAACAAAAGCAGCAAATAGAAAATTCCACAAAAAAAATAGTAACAACCCTGGGGTGCTAAAAAAACGCAAGCTCCAACTTCTAGGGTGTGAATTAAATTTTGTGGCTTAAAGTTTTCACAGCTCAGGTCTTATTTCTCCTGTTGTTGCGCATATGTTTAAGCAACAGAGACAGAGACAGAGACACAGAGAAAGTTAGAGAGAGAGAGAGAGAAAGGGAGAGAGGAAGTAGAGAGTGTGGAGAAAGGGCGTGTAAATTAAGGTTTCGGTGCGAAGCAGCAGATAGCGGCCCATATATACATAGTCTGTGTGTAGGGAGTCAGGGCGCGTGAGCTGGCAAACTGACCAGGCTCAGCAACAGCTTTCTAGTAAAAAAGGACTACGACTTGGGCTGCAGCAAATAAAAAGTTGTCCTTTTTTTTAAATGCTCTGTATTACGTTTGCAATGGGGTATATTCGACTTGATTTATAATGTAATAAGATCTATATTGTGTGCATAAAAAGGGAATCATTCGGGGGAAACAATTAAATATACTATAAAAGAATCTTCTACGAGATAAGAAAACTTGAACAGCGTAAGGATATAAAATCTCTAGAAATAATATTTAATAGATTGCATAATTGAAGAAATTTAAAGGGAATAGTTCAATAAAATTTAACATCAATATTCCGACTCTTAAGTCAATACATATAGTCAGTGCTGACACTGTTTTCTAAAGAGAGAGGAGAGCGAAGTTGCTCTTTGAGCTTCTCTGTAGTTCAGCTAGTCTGTGTTCAGGCAATCGCGACTGTAGCAGGGCGCACGTGATTTTTTAGCATGCTCATGCACAGACACGATGTACGATATTTATATGGCACGTTGTATGTTTAATTTTAGTGCATCATAAAGTTGCTAAAGTCAATGACCAGTTAAGTCAACCCAGGGACCCCTAGCTGGACCCGGACCCGGACCCGAACCCGGACCTCAACTGCGTATGCAGAAGTCCGTACGGTAGTACGGTAGGTAGTTTGATATATGTGGATAGGATAGGTAGTTGCGTTTGTATGAGAATGTCTAGAAGTGGGCGGATCTGTTGCGAGAGGCGTGGCTGGGTTGGCCTTAAATGTCAGGCTGAAATGTTCAGCCTCGATATACATATATATATATATATGTATAGTATTTGTGAGTTATTTGCATTTGACCAAGGCTTTTCATATTTTAATATATATAAGTACTTATGTCTATAACATTTTAAACGAACATAAAAGACATAAAGGACACACAGATGCAACAACAAAGCTACAAAATGCTAAAATGCCAAAATGAAAGCCAAAATATGGCATAAAGTATACACTTATATACATATACATATATTTGTCTAGGATATAGCCATATATATCTATTCATATTATTGAAATGTTCAGCTGACATTAAACGTTGCCTGCGGCCAGTAAAAGCATCAAGAGAACCTACAGGGGGCCCGAGAGAGTGTGACAGAGATAGAAACAGTAAGATAGAGGGAGAGGGGTAGTAGATATGTGTGTGAGGTTGGAAGATTGCAAGCAATTGGAACAAACCCAAAGGCAACGCTGAGCTGTGAACATTTTTACACTTCACTGGCAACAAAATAACACACACACACGCGCGCACACACACACACACAAAAATGGAAAATAAACACAAAAGAAATAAGAAAGAACACAAAATATATTCGCAAAATACTTTTATGCCCGAGTCGTAAGAAGCTCAAGCAAAGCAAACACCCCGACATATTGAACTAGCTTTTGTCTAGCTTTTGGCTAAACGATGATTCGTGCGTGCGATAGAACAGCACAACAATAGCGCACGACAGGCACGACACGCACGAGTAGGTCAGGATGTAAAATATTGTACATAATTCTAAAAATATAAATCTATTGTGCTACGAAATTCGTTAAAAATAACGAAAATATTGCTATAATATTAATTACGCTGTAACATACGTAATAAGCCTACGCTTGTAACAATTTGACGTAAGGCTGCGTTACGTAAAGCAAAGAGAACAGTGAAGACAAGAGAGGATATTGTATAATGGTGAATAGTACGAGGAAAACTACAGTAGTGAACGCTGGTCTGAATCGACAACAGTTGTCTTCAGTCAAACCAAACGAGAGAGCGCTCAATATCAGACAGAGAGAGAGAGCGGTCATTATCACAGAGAGAAAGAGAGAGATCTGTCGCTTAATACACACGAACGAAGACTGACAGACGCTGTACTCACAGCGATCGAGAGAGCGGCCATTGCATTTATTCAACGCACTGAGCTTAATGCACGAACAGCAAAGAGAGAATTTTAACGAAGCCGACGAACGATGTGCTCAAAGCGAGAGAGCGAACCCGAGAGAGCGAGCACGAATGTGAGCCGACCAAAATTGAGAGCGAGCGACGCTGCGCAGTCACCCACGTTTGCAATACGAACGCCGAACGAACTGAACGAAGATCAAGGAACAGTGACAAATGAACGAAGAATAGTTTACAATGCACAGAGAACCAACATGTTGCATTTATGTGTAGATGAGTTCGTTCAATTACAGTTGCAGTGCATTGATGTTTCTGTGAATTTGTGATAAAATGTACACAGATGACTCGACTGCAGCATCATTTTGATGGTTTGAGCTTTTGATTGAACGAAAAACGTATTAACAGAGGAACAGTCGAATTGAGAAGTAGACAAAATAGAATAAACGAGTGCGGTGCTTAAATCATCAATAAATATATTATATTGGAATCGACATATGCAAAATGTCAATCGACAGCGATAACAGTGCAATCAACTATCGATAAAACATGTATAGACATCGCTAATGTTGTACAGTTATTTGTATTTGATGCAAAATGCAACAAGCTGATTTTTTTAACATCTACCAACCGAATGATGTTCTATGCTCTGAGGTTGAAATGATGATACGATGGGATGATGGGAAGTTGAAATGATGGAACGATGGAATGATGTTTACGTGTATATCGATTGTAGTTCACTTCTGCTGCTGCTGCTTCTGCTTCTGCTCCTGCTTTAATTTAATGCTTCCACAGGTAGTGGCAACATTTGATGCTGTTGGGCGTAGATGTAGAGGTGTAGATGTTGTTGTGTGTGGATAGGCGTGTCTGTGTGTTTGTAGGTGTGCGTATGGGTGTTTGTATGTGTGTATGTGTGTGTGTTTGGATGCTTAGTAGTGGTGTTTGGCACCCGAGCTCACAATGCGTTTTGATTGATGTTGCCTGTTCCTTGGCTGCTTCCTGTTTTGCAGCTCCGCTTCAGCTGCTGCTACAGCTTTTACTTTTGCTTCAGCTGCTGCTTCTGCTCCTTCTTCTTCTTCTACTGCTTTTTCTTGTGCTTCTGCTGGCGCTGCCTCTGCCGCTGCTTACAATCAATTTAAATGCGCCGCTGTGCATTGTAAAAAGTTTCCTTTTTTCGCTTGTTGATGTTGTTGTTGTTGTTGTTGTTGTTGTTGTTGTTATTGTTACTTTTGCTTGTTGTCGGGTAAATCGTTATGAGAGAATCATAAAAACTGGCACAGTGGGCCACAACGGCTTACATGTGTATAGCAACACTATGAAGTGTGTGGTATAGGTGCGGTCACGCCCCTACGCCCACTGCTTGCCATTTGGTGCTGCTGCTGCAGCTATTGAATGCAAGTTTAGTTTTCTTGCTCATCTTTTATTTACTACATTTTTTCCTTTGCCAATGGTTATGGAGGATGTTTGGGGAGGGGGTCTGGGATTGCGATTGCCATTGCGATTGGATTTGGGTTTTGATGTAAACCAAAACATTTATCATCTTTATAGCCGAGCAACAAGGACACTGAAGCTAATCGAAGCGATAAAATCGAGAAACCATAAATAACTACAACAACAAGAAGAAGAAGGAGAACACTCAAATCAATCATGTAGCCCAAAACTGTAGCAGTGGCTCTCAAACCACTTGAAACGGCCTCCACTCCACAGAAATCCATTGATATATATATATAGATATAAACATGTACATCTCTGAATACGTGCTAAGATTCTCTTCCAATTGTCATGACAAGCATTTTCTATGCGTTCCATTGTTCTCTCTCTCTCTCTCTCTCTCTCTGTCCCCCATCTCTCTGTCCCCAATCTCTGTGTAATTTTTTCCTTGTTTTTCTTTTACTTAGATCAACATCAAATGAAATTGTTTTTGCGTGCAATGCGACAATGCGACCTTTGACCTCATTTCATTATTAAATTCCATTCTACTGAAGTGCCAAAAACTAGCTCAAACAATTATTTGAACCATTTTTCAGTGTCATTGGCATTACAACTTGTTTGAAATTTGCACGCATTTTTTTCTCAATTTATTTAACAATTTCATTTTATTTTGGAATGACTCTATAAATTGGATTGGAATTTACAAAATGTTGCACTTCACTTAAGTGATTAAATTTCGAAGTAATATAATAATTAAATTGTGTTCAATTTGGTAAATTTAATAGATGACGATTCTATTTCTACATTAAATTATTGAGTGATAAATAAAGTATCATTATATCAAATTATAATAAAACAAGTAGTTTTAATTTAATTTAATTTAAAATTAAATTAAAATAAAATATAAAATAAAATATAAAATACAAATTTAATTAATAATAATAAAATAATAATAAGTTGATTAGATTTGCCTTCACTCAAAAGTTTCAAATCATTGTTGAAGTTTTGGATTAAGAAAAATCTTACACCCGTAAATACTTATATATTCATAATTCAATCATATATTTAATAATATATCACATATAAATATAAATTAAAATCAATTAGTTCAGTGTGAAAGAAATGCTAATTAAGTTGGAATTAATTATTTTCGTGGATTAAAGTGTTAACAACTAAGAGCCCAATTGGGTGTTTGTATTATAGGCAACAAATTGGTTTAAATACTAGATAGGGGTATTCATATGTAGTCATATCATATATGTATGCATTGGCCATTTAATCCAATAGCTTTCCAACTGTGGCCACAATTAAATTTTATTTATTTATAACTGATTTAGTTAATTTTGATTTTTTTTTTTTTGGTATGGAACGGTAGCTCGTTTTTATGGCTCTGCATAGACACAGATACAACTGAATAATGAATGGTTGTGAGTGAGTGTGTGTGGGTGTTGGTGTGAGTTTGTGTGTGAAGAGTACAAATTGAATTTGATTTATTTATTTATTGCTACTGCTCTGAATATTTGCAGTGCCAAAAAAAGGAGGAAAATACAACGCATACAAATAACGGCAAATAAATCCAGGACGCAGGCAAAAAAAGTAGGGAAAAGAGCGAGTGGGAAAACCTCGTAGAAATTTTGTGAAAAGCAAGCAAAAAAAATAAAACATGGCCAAGCAGGACTGGGTCACTAGCCTGACGCTGGCCTAGACAGCGTCCAAAAAGCCGCAACAGAAGCAGCACAGCATGTGTCGCAACGTTACACAACACTGACAAACACACACAGTCACACGCACACACACACACACGCACACACATACAACGAGTAGGCGAGAGTGAGAGAGAGAGAGAAAGATAGACGCACAGTGGTTTTGGGGAAATCGTGTTATGGTACAATGGTCATCCAGTGCACATGCGATTGCAATTGCAGTGATAGTCGAGATCAGAGCCAGAGCCAGAGCTACAGCTGCAGCTCCAGCTACTGCCTGCCCCCGCCACGCCCACCACGCCTGAACACGACACACGCCAACATTGGCGATGATATGGAGCAACAGTCCACATATTATCGCCGTCTATCGAATACCTCATCAGCGCTCTACGGCAGCTGCCCCCAGCTGCTGCACTGCCCGAGCCTGACTCAACAGCAACAACAACAGCAGCAACAACAGCAACAGCAGCAACAACAGCAGCAACAACAGCAGCAACAACAGCAGCAACAACAGCAGCAACGGCAGCAACTACAACAGCAGGAGCTGCGCCAATACTCGAGCTTGCCCAAGCAGCGGAGCAACATCTTGTGCCACAAATGCGCGCTGTGACGAAGATACAATCTAAGCTGTGAGCATCCCCTTCCGCAACAACAACAACAAAGACAGCAGCAGCAACAGCAACACGTTGCAACAGCTGCAAGCGCAACAGCAGCAACACCTGCAGCAGCAACAGCTGCTGCCGTGGCAAGCAGCAGCAACAGCCCCAAGGTTGCAGCTGCCACGCTTAGCACGCCGCGTTATTTGTGCCCCGATTGCCGCTTCAACAATCAACCCCTCGCCTGGTGGGTATCCTGTCCGCGCCTGACAACAACAGCAACACCCACAGCAACACTAACAACAGCAGCACCAGCATCAACAACAGCAACAGCAGCCATGCAACCGCGTCACTGTCATGCCACAAATCTGGCACGTTTTCCTCAGCAGCAACAACATCAGCAACAGCAACAACAGCAGCAGCAACAAACCACGGCAAAGCGACACTGTGACAATTTTGGCAGCTATGCGAGCATTGAGGCAGCCAACGTCAGCTGCAACAGGCACTGCACGCCAGCAACATCTCATGCCACGCCCCCAAATTGGTATGGCAACTCATATGGCTGCTGCTACAACTCCGTCTACAATCCCATGCCACACTATGCACCACAACAGCTTTGTCTCTGCGATAATTGGTATCAGCAACAGCAACAGCAGCAGCAGCAACATGCACACCCGCAGCAACAGCAGCAGCAGCAACGTGGTTTGCCCCCGGCAGCACCCAAGCCCCCGATCCCGCCTCCGATGATGGCCAATGGCGGCTGTTACTTGGGTAAGCTTTGCGGTGCGCTCTTTGTGCACCACTGCCACTTTCCCTATCCATTTTCGCCATTTTCCCCCTTTTCCATTCAATCAATTTTGCAATTGTTGCATTTGCATTTTTGTTGGTTTTCTATTTGCAGCTGCATTCGATGCACTGCATCCTAGCCACATAACGGATGAGGAGGATTCGGCCTTTCCGGCTCTGGCTGACCGTGAATTTCATTTGCTGCATCGCAATATACCCGCCTTGCGTCGCACGGGCGTTGATACAACGCGTATACGACAGGTACGTCCAATGGCTGCTCAACTGTAGTACATGTCAAACTGTGGAACAAGTGCTAGAGCCTTGGAGAGCAGCGAAGATAAGCTTGCTGCAATGTGCGCTTCAATCTTTATCTGTTACTTTAAAACTGTAGTGGCTGTCAAACTGTCGCTGACTTCTAGTTTGTAGGCTCTACAACTGTACAGTTGTAACTTTGCACCTCTAGTGCTTTCATAACTGTGATTCACTTCAAACTGCAGCGAAACTGTAATGCACATGCTTGTCAAACTGCACTACTGCAACTGTATTGCAACCGTTATCGCTCAGCACGCCAGCTCAATGGCTCCCAAACTGTTTCACTTGTTTAAGTGTATTGCATTGTGGTAATTTCGTTTTTTTTTTAGTTTGTTTTTTACATTTTGCCATTTCTCTTCCTCTTTTCGCACAGTACTTTTATCCAGATGGCGGGTGGGGCTGGATCATCTGTGGCGTCTCGTTCCTGGTGCACATTCTGACCAC
Organism: Sphaerogastrella javana; assembly: GCA_037040025.1. Taxonomy (NCBI): domain Eukaryota; kingdom Metazoa; phylum Arthropoda; class Insecta; order Diptera; family Drosophilidae; genus Sphaerogastrella; species Sphaerogastrella javana. The sequence continues at coordinate 595 of JBANCZ010000868.1, read as the reverse complement.
TGGACTGCAGCTGAGCTACGGCTTGTTGTTGTTTTATGCCGTGCAACATTTGCATAACACAAGTGGCATTGGTAAGTGCTTTCAACTGTTCTGCCCTGATGTTGCCACTGTGCCACATTGCAACGTTGCAACAGCAACAGCAAGAGCAAGAGCAAGAGCAACGTAAACTTACTATACAATTGCAACTACAAAAACAGAAACACAAAAGATGCCATTTGTATTTAAGACCAAAAGCAGTGCAAATTGCTGAGGCTAAAGCTGAGTTTTATTTAAATCGAGGGAGAAAACATTTGTGCATTCTAGCTGCAAACGAACACTGAGAAAAGAAAGTGTTTCACAATTTAAAAAAAAATATACAGAAACTTGTAAAGCACAACAAAATAAAAAGGGCTACGTATGGTATATTATGTGTTCAGTACAAACTTTCGTATTTATGGTACTTACTTAAATTACTTTTGATACAGCTATTGTTTATACTACACATTAACGACTTGAAAATTTTATGGAAACGAAAGTTAGTATCTATTATTTGTAGCAAACATATAGAGCAGATTGTAATATACCTCTAAAAACCAAAATTTGATCACTCTAGTAC
>JBANCZ010000867.1:0-27656 GCA_037040025.1 Sphaerogastrella javana | reverse complement strand
ATTTAGACCCAGTGGTAGGTCGGGTGAGGGTGTCCCTGGACATCAATGTGTGGAGTGTTGTGTTGTGGTACTACATTAACAAAATCGACATTGAAATCCAGAGAGCAAACCGCATTTGATATTTCTCAGAACGAGGTGGGTTCAAGAGTTTTCGAGAGTATTTTATACAGTTTATAGCATCATTAATACATTTCGATAATTTATTGTATATTATGTAATATCTAGTCTTTATCGATTAGCAGTTGAACAATCTACTGTATTATACATTATTACCATAATCGATTTGAGAACATTTCCAGAAATTCAAATACAAATCTAATCGATTACGATCTGAATTATGTTTCAGGTTTATTCGATCTATCGTCTTCATGCAAATATTATATATATTCAAGCATCCCTCTCTAATGAGCTAGCTTGTTCAATATGGAATAATATTTAGTGCATATTTGGTTTTTTTGGAAGCACAGTTAATCATAATTCCCATTGATTGAAGACCACTCCGCCGCCCACAACCCTGCCTCCGATCTCCACTTCCCCTCTCATTGCTAACAATGAATTCAATTGTTTTGCTTCGAGAAATGAAGTGAATTGAAATCAGCAGTCGTAGTTTTGACACAAGAGGCGGAGAGCGCATAAGTTTTTTTCAAGTGACTCGTAATGCCCAAGTGTCTACACGAAATGGTACCGCACCACCCCTAGTCCATGGTTATAGCATACCAGCTCATACCATTCATATATCATATCATTTGGGTTGCTTTTTCGGCAATTTAGTGGGTAATTTTTATGTGCGCCTTTTTGATTGGCGGTCCATTTCATGTCTCATGTCTCATGTCTCTCAGCTTCATTCATTGGGCTCATTGTAGTATTATTATTGGTTTTTTATATTTTGTTATTTTTGTATATCATTTTTGGAGCTAATTTAGTGCGCAATTAGGAAGCTTTAGGGTCTTTTGTTCTCGGCCATATGCCGCTCACTGAACTTTGGCCCTAAAAAAAAAAAACACAAAAAAACAGAGAAAACTGAAGCGAAAAATGGCTTACCATACGATATGATGATAAAACCTGCTACAAGCACCCCACAAAAGCTTTCGTTAACTGTTAAGCTAAGTAGATAAGAGCCCGATCGGTGTACTACCATATATCGAAACGAAAAAAAACCTCATAATATTGCCCAACGATAGAAACCGTTCAGAGTCCATGGTAATCGTCACCTGATGCCTGCCACTTTTTTTAGGGTCATTTTGCGCAATGATTTTGCTTTACTGTTGTTTATCGGACTATATAGATACCATATATATGTGTACAAATGGTATATATCGGAATGATGGCCATACGTTTTTTATCTACGATTGTTGGTAGTTGTTAAGTGGCATGTGCGTATAAAACCATAAATGAAATCTTTTAACAAATCGTTTAGCGCTAGCTACAATGTGCGTATAATCTATAGTTTATATATAGTACTAAATAGATGGTAGTAGGTTTGTTTCTGTGGCAGGAAACTGTAATATATCGTATGCTATATGCGTATGCTATTATCGTCTATCATAAAATCCATAGAACAATGTAGGTACAACTCAAAATAGGCTCATTTATTTTAAGTTGACAGATATCAGGGATTGTTTTGCTTATGGTAGAGCCAGATATTTTAGATCTTGTCCGTGTTCTTTTAAACTAGCTTAAAGAATATCATACATATCTTTAACAAAGTAGGAAATCAAATATATTTGAATCTTCTGGAGATCTTTCAGTTACATGTCAATCTAAATTGCAGTACCTCTAGTTATATTTGTTAATACCATCGGTTTTATAGCATATGTTATAGTCATATATGGTTTTACGTTGACTGACTCGAGTAACTATTAAACAAATCCAATAGTCCTTCGCTTCAATGTTGATATGTTGACTCATTTCATGCATAATGCATACGGTATAAGGCATAGGGCATACGGTATATAGAGTAACCGATTTTAAAGGTAATTATTTATGCCAGGACCAACAAGAAATAAATAAACAAAAAACAGAAAACAGAAAACAGTGCTAACTCAATAGGTAAACCAACACGAAGAGCAAACAAAAAGGCTTCAGGGACAGACGAAGAGTGAAGATACACTGGATATAAGCAGGTATGGGAAGCATGAGTTATGGAGAGATAGCAAGAGTTATAGAGCGGTAGAAAAGACGAAAAGTTGGCAGAAGTGAGGCCACGTTTGCATAGAGAGTGACGCTCGAGTGGGCAGCACTTAACAGACACTCGTCAGAGGAAGAGAGGAGGAGATGGCATGGGGGATAAGTTGGTAGTTGAAGGAGACGGAGATGGGAATAGAGGCGACATGTGGCCATCGAGCGACTGTGGAAGCATTACTTAATTATCATAACAGCCTGAGCCACGACGGGGTTTGTTTTTTGGCCAAATAGAGAGCGCGAAAAGGGTTGAGTGGGAGAGAATGGAAAGTCTAAGGTTGAGTTGGGGTAAAGAGTACAGCAGATTTGAAGAGTGGCGCGTAGAAGGGTTAAGCGTATGGCCATAAAAATTGCGCCACACCCAGCCAAAGCGCGTGAGTGAACACACGCCGCTAATAAAATAATAAATATCCTGGTCAGAATAACAACAACAACAGCTGCAACAAGAATGGGTTGAGGTCGCGAAAGCGGGGGTCTTGGTAGAACTGCTCTATGGGGCCTTGACGTGGGCACCGCCCGTCGACACGCGTCGAGCCATCGACATTCGACGCAAAATTGTCGAAATGAAAACAATTTCATCAGCGTAATATGCCCCACTCAAGCGGCAGGATGAGATGGTACTGCTAGTGGTAGTGGCGAGTAGGCTAGGTCTTATCGACCTCGCAAAAGAGTTGCATAAATTGCCATATTTTATGCAGCCATTTGCCGTCGCATATCCGCTTCCACTTTCATTCGTTTTTCGCCAATTGAAACGCAATTTTCATAAAGCACACGTGCGTCCTATACGTATCCGTCAGATACATTTTGGTTTAACTGTAGCTGGAGCAGCACGTAGAGTACTGTCAACGCTTTCTATGCGCAGGGACACTGTGACTCCAAGTACCCCCAGTTTCCCTCCTCTCTCTCTCTCTCTCTCAGTCCCACACCCTCTCTCTCTATCTGTCTCTATCACCCTGTTTGTAGTCTATGACTGCCATTTTTGCCATTGGCCCCAGCGGAGCCATATTGCCAAATGCGACCACACGGCGCACGTTTTTGGCCAAAAACTCTAATGACAGGCAAATAAATTTCAATGTATATATATGTATTGGAAAAATTGATCTGACGTGTCACGCGAGTGTCCTGAGCATTGAACCTTTAGCATCCTTTAGCTTGTCGTGCATCAATGTTGGTTTTTTTCGGTTTTTGTTTTTCTGGTCAATGTTTTTCAGATGTTTATATAGAATAACTTAACTCTTAGTATGTAATATACTACATATATCTTTTCATTATATATATTTGTATATTACGTTTAAAGATTTAAAATATATGTAGCTCAATGGATTCTAAAGAGATCAAGGACTTGGCTTAAACGGGAGTCTATGTATATTCACTTGAGCTTTTACTTCCTTCACTTCTACTCTCTTATTTTAAATCAATTTTTTATGTATACTAATTATTTGATTAAGCGATATTACAATGTGATTACTATTGAAATGAAGGAGCTATCAGCCCAGGGATCTTTGGGAACCTTCAAGACTTTGCTCTCACATAAGTCTAATAATAACATAAGTCTAATCATAGATATAAGAATTTAGGATTCCATTAAAGAAGTAACATCTTCTAACTTTCTTACTTTAGAACTAAGGATCTTAAAAGACATTTTAAGCATCTTTAAGGACCTGCTTGAATGGCAATTGATTTGGGCAAAGAGTTAACCAAATGCCCTAAGCCTCCAGAGCAAAATTGTAGCCACAAAATGTCGCGTAATTTTTTACGCCATGTGTAGAAGTGTGTATGTGTGTGTGTGTGTGTGTATAGCTACGACAGGTTAAGCAATAAGCAATAAGCTTTTTATGGGCCATCTGAGGAATATTTGATGGTGCAGCGATGCTGCAAAAGGCAGAAAAAATTACGGCTACCTCGCCGACTTGGGGCGACAGACTTCAGGTGAGGCAGCAGATCAGATAATGTGGCATATAGATGCCACAATTTGTGGCAAGTGGCAAGTGGCGGTGGAGGCAAGCGCAAAACCCTTGGGGCACTCGACGAGCGACATAATGAATTACCTTTATTGACAACTTAATGTTTATAGAGGTGTATCTGACTCGGTGTGTCTTTGTATCTGTGTGAGTGTGTCTCTGTCTGTCTCTGTGTCTCGGTGTGTGGCAAGTTCCTTAATGTTGGCTTGTATAGGCTGTTGATGTGCCACTTTTGCCGTGCGAATAATTTATCGATGCTGCTGTTGTTGTTGTTGTTGTTGTTGCCACATTCAATTGAAATCAACGAGGCAACAACGCGGCATCCTGTTGCATTATTCAGCTTTTGCGCCCGCTGGCAATCAATTGCCGTTGACATTCGATGGGCTGTGTGCAACATTTTGTGGCAAGCGCACGCAACGCTGCCCCAGCCTCCCACTCCCACTCCCACTCTCACTCCCACTACTGCTTCGACTTACTCTCTCGCATACCTTCGCTCTTTCCTTTATACTCTCTCTTGTCTTTTACTTTGATTAATTGAAAATGAGCTTCTAATTGAGCGACCTGCCAACACTCTTCACTCACTTGCCCATCAACAAATACACCCTGTATGCCCAATCTGTAAGCACACCCTGTATATCAGTACCTTTCTTTTCGCTTGAAAATTGTTAAATGCTTCCGCTTGGGGCATCTTCTACAAGATGCAAGACGCAAAACGGAAGACTCTCAAAAGTTCACAAAGTTTTCACATCAAAGACGCTTCTACACCTTAAGGGCAAGGGGTTGCCTCCCACTCCCAATCCCAGTCCCACTTCCACTCCTACTCTCCTCTCCAACTGTCACTTCCCTTCGAATTTCTTTGCGATGGGTGTGGCTTGTGGCAAGCTTAGCTTGGGCGGAGTTACTCTGTCGCTTCTCGCTCTCTCTCCCTCTCTCGGCGGCTGTAGTAGCTTTTGCCTCTTACTTTCCACCGAATTTATATCGCACTCAGCGATATATATAGTATATACATCATAGAGACCAAAGATGGAAATCCTTAAAATTCGTACTCTATTCCTTGAATTCGTTTAAAGGCTTATTCGATAATCAACCACATTGTTATGGTTGCTATTCAGTGTAAACGAATCAGCGAATGGAGTTGCACTCGCTGCTATTTGTAAATAATACTGAATATTGAATTCTGAATACTGAATAGTGAAGGAGCAAATGCTTTTGCGGTGTAATCGGAGTAGCTTGAAGCAACATTTAATTAATTAACCCTTTGCGTGCTTAGCGGTTACGCTTCGTAAGCTTCCTGAGGTGGACGGACAAATCCCGGCCCACCTTTACAACCCCTTATGCCCGCCACCCATGGCATTTGAAGCGCCTGTTTGTGCAGCGTTAACAAAACATTTTGCATACTTCAAGGCGAACGCAAGAGCAGTGCGTGTATTGGTGACTGTGTGTGTGTGTGTGTGTGTGTGTGTGTAGAGCGAAAGGATTCGCTGAGTTATGCAGGGTGCGCCATGTTGGGTGTGGTTCTGTCTGTCTCTACCATCCTCTCTTCTATCTATCCTTTGCTTCAAATGCGCCAAATCACGTTCACTCCACAAATATTGAGGTATTCTGCTTTGACGTCTGTCCGCCTGTCCGCCTTTCCGTCTGTCCGTCTGCCCGTCTGTCCCACTGTCCGTTGCTGGCCACGCACAAATTAGCATGTCCAGTCATAATTGTCCTTTCGCGAAGAGATGACCCGCTGAGATAACTGTTCATAGTTGTAACTGATTTGACTTCTTCTACTGCTCGTTGTTGTCCTTCTTCCTCCTCTCCCCTTTCTACATCTCCTTCTTCTACCACTTTTCAGCATTTGATTTGCCATTTGATGTTTTTTGCGTTTTTATGCGTTCATCGCGTGTTGCTAATGAGCGCAACGCCATCTATTTCCACGTTTCTTTGCTTTTCTACTTATAGATATACATTTGAAGAGTTTTTTTTATTAAAATACATACTACAACAATTTAAGCATTTTGTTAACATTTCCTTTTAGCATTTATATTTATCCTTAAAATCAGAATTTGGAATATTAAACATGACTGCACCCTCTACATGTTAAATGCTATACAAAAAAGTGTTTCATATTTTCTGTTAATATGTTGGATCCTTTAGGGTTTTTTAATGTTTGAGGAACTTTGAAGAGATCTTTCTATGCGCATGATAATTGCATGATAACATCTATGATAACATTCGCCCATACACACGTTGGAGAGGACGTTTTATAGCACATCCCACAGAGTAGGGCAGAAGTTTCGTTCATAATTTGCCATAACGTTTATGGTTCCCATTGGCTTTCCCATTTCATGTCATAATTGCGCGTTATAAAAACAAATTAAACTTCAATTTGAAGCGTTTCCCACTTGCTGCTGCTGGGAGTAGACGCACACACATACAACACACGCACACACACACACATATACATTCGTATATATAAGATTTTCCCTATATATGTCTATATGTCGTGTGGTTGTCTGTGGTCTGTTGGCGCTGTCAGACGGAAGCTGCCAGGCCTAGACTTGCGTCAAGTGGCAACACTGGCAGTGGGCGGTTGTGGGTGTGGCGGTGGTGCGGTTGAGGTGGGGATTGAGGTTGTAGGTCGGATGCTGGTAAACCGTTAAGCAACTGCCATTTCTCAGTTCACAAAATGAAGTTAGCCTTGTTGCCGACTTATGCGCAAAACTTTTCAATTGCCTTTTATTATTATTATTGTTGTTGTTCTTCTTGTTCATCTTGTTCATCTCCTGCTCCTTTTTGTTATTGTTGTTGCTGTTTTTCTTTTATTTTCATTTTGGTTGCTGTTCAGAGCATTCAGACTTTCCAGGTTTTCCTTTCCTCCGCGCACGCAAAACTCAAGTGAAATGCAAATTTATTCAAAAGTTGCCATCGAGCGAAAAGTTGTCGGGTTTTTAAGGACGTTAATTAAATAGCATTTTTTCCGCGTTTATATTTGCATATTGTTAAATAATTGCTCTTATTTCGTTTTTCATTTCCTCAACATTTAAAGACAGCTGCCATTTCAATTAAAACTGATGAAAATATGGAATACGTTTGTTTCATTATGACGAAAATATAAACCAATTACAAATATGTTTATATTCATATAAATATATAGTTAGTACGTTGATATGATTGAATTTGATCAAATAGAGATACTCTGTAAGGTCTGCAAGGACTCCTTCAGCTTGTTAAACACAAACTAAATAATATTTATGTTTTTTATTCATTCATTTGAAATTGAGAGATCGTGAAAATGACAAAGAGAGAGAGAAAGACAGTCTAAAAGAGAAACAGAGATGGATAGATGATATTTAAACGCAGGATAAACAAATGAATGAAACTTCCTTTCGCCGGAGATGTGTATAACTTACGGGATGTATGATATATCCTTTTGTGCATGTCGCATTTCAAACATTTCAATAACCAACGCTTGTTTTGAATTACTTTGGAACAGTTTGCTTTTGTTGAAGTCCTTTGTTTATTTGCATGAAACACACAAAGAGACACAGGGACAGAGATACAGACAGAGAAAGAGGAAGATATAGAGAGAGAAAGAGATAGTCACAGAGAGGAAATGTAAGAGAGACACAGACAGAGCTTCTGCATACACCTTGCGGCTTTGGGCTGACTGTGGCAAGTGCATGGCACAGCTATAGACGTGCCGCTACGTCCGACCATTACAATCAAGAAACGTTTTTCCGCTCGTATACATTTTCACGTTTTTCCGCGTTTCAACCTTACCCACCCACCCTGCGACAATTCTCATGCGTTGTTTTGTATTTGCGCATTTTCGATTTTAAATAAAACCACGCAAAAGCGACAAACGCACTGTGGTTGCAAGTCATCGCAGGGCCTAGACCCATCCGTGGTCCAGGGGATACTATGGGGGGTGTATACCTAACTCCATCGTTTTCTTTTTTTGGGAATGCGCAGGTGTCAGCTGAAAAACAACGGCATGTACAGCTCGCGTTAAACGATTTTCAAATAAATTCAAATTCGCAATTGTCGCTGGGTTTGTGGGAATTTCAGAGTGGGGTTTGTCAAGAGTGGGGACTGTCACTGGGTGAGGTTTAGGGTTATGGCATACGGGTTGAGTTGTCCAAAGGAGCAAAGCGGGCAGGTGTTGCAGGTTTAGCGAGCTGTGGGGCTGTGTGTGTGTAAACAATTTGGCGGATTAAATGAGTCCCAAATGAGACGTTTTTATGTCATGTCATAAACTCTATTGTATGAATTCTGCGCTAATCCAGAGCACCGAAATATTATATTATATGATTATTTTATATAGAAAATTTTACGCGCTCTGTGTAAAGTAGATTTCCAGAGTTTTTCGTTAGATTAGATGAAGTAACAAAGATGACGTGAATTCAGATCTAAGCTAAAAAGGAGTTGGATGTAAGATCTTCTGGTATTGAGGACTACATATTGCTCACGTAATAATAACTCACAATATTCAACGTAAAAATACTGCTTACCATGTAAATTATAATGTAAATCTACCATACATTCTAATGGTACACATTTTTCAACACATATACACCTACTGTAAATATCACGCCCTTTTATTAGTTGAAATGTAGGAATTCGCCCTTCCCATCTTAAGTGCACCTAAGACCATAATAATAACAATAAATACGTGGTATGTGCATTAAAAAATGCAAATGATATGTGAATGTACAGTATAATGTTGAGAATGCTATAATTAAGTGCGTCGAGCGATAACAATCAAGAGAAATAGGTGTAAATTTAATTTGGCTAATGTCTCAATTTGAATAATATATATATGTTGTAGTTAGATACAGAACAGGAAAACTGATGTGAATCATAACACAAAAAATTCACCCCAAACAGCAAAACAGCAAATAGATACGGCTTGAAATTTTGTTAAATTGAAACACGTTCTGGGGCACACACCTCAAGAGTCAGCTCTTTGGGTTCTTAACGCCCTGCAAAAAATTTTAAAATTCCAAACACTTCGGGTGTCATTTACAACAACAACCAATTGGGTTTCTTTTCTTTACGCTTTCCCCCCCCCCCTTGTTTGTGCTCAAGTATAACTAAATTTGGGCAAGTGTCAAAGTCCCAACACATTTTTAAATGATTCCAGGACATTCTGTCATTCTTTCAGTCTCTCCGACCTGCTGCATCCATATCAGTTTGCCAATTGGTTATTTAAATACAAGCGACACTTTTAATGGCGAAGTGTCAGTTGGGTCTGACTTGCCGCCAACCAACTGTGGGTTACGATGGGTAACTGTGGGTAGTAGTGGGTAGCTGTTGGTGGCAGTGGGTTGTGTCACTACGTGAGGGCATGTCTATGCTGAACACGTATTGGTCGCGTCTCGTGCTTCATGATAAATTGAATATTGCTAAGAAATAATTCAATTTTATTCATTTTCCATCGCTATATAGATGCCTAGATGGATATTCAATCAATGTGGCTGGTGGATTTCCATACGCATACAAAATTTATAATATATAAAAATAAATTCCAAATTTATGAATATATATATAACTACAATGCGAAGTGACTATAATTATTACAATTATAGTATAATTTTCAGGAACTATATCCTTTTAATCCGTCCTGAAAACATAACTTCGATAATTATAAAATCGTTTAATTTCATTAATTCAGATAAATTTAGATTTTCTGTTGTGTTTTACAACACTGTTTAATACAGTTAAACTAAATGTTCTATTAACGTCAACAAAATCTATAATTCTCATAGAAATTCTTTGTATTTAAATAAAATCTTAAGTAAAAGATAGCGACAATAGATATACAGTAACTGATCAAAATTTAAAGTTAAAGATACCAGATCAAATAGCTATATCATGGCTGACGTGCGCCCATTGCAATACGATATCATTTGGGATGTATGGGAGGGTTATCCCATAACAGATATACATTTTAAGCAAGTTTGAAACTAGGGCTTATGCCATTCATAGCATATATATAACTCTACAAACCCATAGAAACTATGCGCTTGTAATTGAATTCATGTGGACTAACTCGTTTCTGCACAATGCGGTATATTTGGGCATGTGTCTAGACGAGGTTGAGGGCATGAAGAATACCTATAGCACTTACTGCATGCACATTTTGAGAAATGAGTGCTCCGTCATGATGCTAAGTCAGGATGAAACTAAAATTCTCGCCGTAGCGTTGCTGGAATGGATGACGGACGAATGGCATTCTTGGTATGCGGCATTCGGATGAAGACTATCGAAAAATTGTTATCGATATAGAGTCTATCTATAATTTTTTACAGGGTCTTTCTACCCTCTGTCGTTTCCAAAGGTATCTTCCACGAGCTCATTCTTCTGCGCAAAGATCTAATGATGAAGACCAAGGCACTCATGGACATGGATGACTTTAATTGCTTGATGGTGCATGAGCTCGGCTTTCCCGAAGACTTATATGAGGATGAAGATTTTCAGATCTGTATATTCGATGTATTCGGTTTGGTTGCACAGCATATGAAAATGCCACGTGTCTGCTTTGCGGCACTCTCTGTGTGCGATCAATATGCTGCCGAATTGGCTCAGTATACGGAATGCGGTCGCACGATCTATTCGATCTATAAGGTGGGCAATCAGCGACCTTTCGATGTGTTGCGCGATTTGGATGAAATGTACGCATTGCTCTATATTCTGCCGTTGGACCCCATTGTGTTCTATGGTAATATGCGGGGTTTCGAGAAGTTCCATGAGGCCCTAGAAGCTAAGAAGCGAAAGGAGGAAGAGGAGGAACTGGCGAAAGCCAATGATATACAATAAATTTAATTGAGTTTAAGCTAATGTTAAAATATACTAAACATATCTAACCAACACACGCCTTTTTAATGGGTATAAATATATTGTAGTTCAACGTGAACCAGTTCACTTTCGGAACTAGAGCGATAAGCATAATGTGATAAGACCTGTTTATTTCTACTTTAGCTTGCACTTTCACCACTTAATTGTTATTACTAGAAGTGCTCGTGTAGCGATAAGCATTTAGCACCAATACATATTTACAATTTCGAATTGACTTTAGCGGCTAGCAACAGCTGTTGCACCTCATCCGCACATCCCCAGGCGAGTGTCACCCCACTGCCTCCATGACCATAGTTATGTATAAGCAGCTTCTGGCCACGCCACTCCGCGTCCAAGCGGAGTTCCTCGCGTCCTGGACGCAGACCCACCCAATCGCGTAGAAACGGGGCATGGGCTAAGCCGGGCACTAGCTGTTTACAACCCTGGCTAATGAAGCGTTTGTCCTCCGCGGAGACTTGCAAATTATAATCCTGTTCCTGATGGGTGCCGCCTAGCACGACGGAGTCCATGCTGTGGTATGAAAATAAGATCATCATCATATATGCACGCGTATATATTTAGATATTATCTTACTTGGGTATTATGTAGTGACCATCATCGCTCTCATCGAGCAGCGCAGTGTACATCCAATTTGCCTTGACGCGCATCACCTGACCGCGCACGGAGTACATCTTGGGGTCTTGCAACAGCTCCCTGGAGCCTAAGCCCGTGCAGTTCACGATGACATTGTAGGGTGAATCACGCACAAATTCCTCCAGATCGGTGATCTTGGCTTGCAACAGCTTACCACCGGCACGCTGGAAACGCTTCATCAGATAGGGCAGCAGTTTGACGGGCTCGGAAGTGTAGGTAACAAAGGAGAGACCAGATCTACGTTATGGGGCTACAGTTGCAGGGTAGCTCACCATTACTAACTATGTGTAACTTACGTATACTTCCTTCGTCCTGGTCGATTGTAGGCCTCTAATTGTGCCGATGTTAGCTCTACAGCGCCATAGACTATATCACGCCAGAATTCACCGACGCTGGCATTGGGATCCGTGGACAACCGTACGCAGGGCACCAGGCATACGCCTGCCTCGCCCGCATCCTCGCTTAACCAGAGCTCTTCGAGAAAACGATGTGTGGCCAGAGACCATTTGCTAAATGAATGAACTCAAAGTATTATAACATGACTTTCGACAATTATATACGATTGTACGTACTGTACTTTCGCCTCAGATGTACCGCCAAGTAGGTAGGGTCCCCACAGACCTGCTGAACCATCACCCGTTGTATGTGGTGTAAATTCGGCAGATATTATTGTCACCTGCACGGGCGATTTCCGCTCCTTTTGGTAATATTCTAATATTTTGATGGCACTCGACACGCCATTGACACCGGCACCTATAACCGCTACGTTCAGCATATTTTGGTCCATATACAGAGACCAACTAAATCACACTGACTATACGAATTGAGGGCTCGTTCTATCTGGGCTCTTATCAGTTATATGTGCTCTACGGCTTTGAGTAGTCTGTAGATAAGAATTCGCGGTGAGTTCAACGTGCTCATTCGCCGAAGCCCTGGTTATGGCGGTTAAATTTGAATACACCATCGTCTTTTCAAATAAGTAAGAACTTGGACTATTTTATGCTACAGAAACTGTAAAAATACATATATTTTCTTATTTGCATATACCCCAAGGTGATCTTAAAAAATTAAACAGCAACTATAACAAGAAAGTGTTTAATTCCATGTAAGTTATTTAGGCCGATTGTATATCTTCTTGCACGTTGCACACAGCGGGCTTTATATAATAACTTTTATCATCGAAATATAGCCGAAACAATGTCCTTACAATCCATGTATAGAATTTTTAATACAACTTAAGAAATCTGTATAGTTTCTTGGGCAACCCAAGAAATAGCTAAAGTCTGTAACTATACATATAGAGTAAATAGTTGGCAATGATTTTTCAGTTTACAGCATTTTCATTCCAAATTTTTCAACTGGCCTTTGGGTCATACCAAATGTATTCATTAGTTTCCAGACTTTCGGCATTTCGGCATCAACTGCTTCTAAATTTTCAGTGAAAATTTTTGTTGAACAAAAATTTCAACGAAAACCACCAACGGTGTGACGTAAGTGTTTAGCCGATAGATGCAAAATGGCAAAGATATCGTCCTTATTTGGCGTATATATGATATCGTGTTACATCTTATGTTTTTTCCTGTGCTATGTAGAAACCCACAAAACATCTAGGCAAATGTGTGATCCCTGCTGTGGACCCTTAGAGGTATGTGATGCCCAAGTGAACTCTATATATCGTAATCTCATGCGACTTCTGCCCCTTAGCCCCGAGGTTGTCGTAGTCGTGAGCTGCGTTGTGGTATACTCTATACCAGTTGCGACTGTATCAAGCGTAACGGCTTGCAAGACAAGTGCCCGCGCTCTGCCTGCCAAGGACGTCCCGCGTGCATGTGCTTCCCGTGCCCTACCTGCTGTCCAGCTTCGTTCCCTTTGCGGTTTGCGAACATGACCATGGGCGTCAACAATAAGCGCATGCGTTGCGCTGCCACCGCGGCCACTTGTGCTGGAGGCGGCGGCTTACCACGCTGCTGCGGTGGCTGCTGTGGCGGCGGCGGTTGTGGTCCTTGCGGTCCGCCATGTGGTCCCTGTGGAGGTTGCTGTGGTCCGTGCAATAATACACCATGCTGTGGACCGCATAGTCCGCCATGCGGTGCGCCGGCGCCCATACCCTGCTCACCGGCGCCAGGCATGTGCTGTCCGCCACTGCCAGAGGGCGGCATTCCCGATCCACGTGTTTGGAACTGCTGGAACACACCACCCACCTATCCATGTGAGTTGTCCGTATAATTGCCCTGAAACTGGATTTTGTAATAGTAATAGCAGTTATGGTTGTCCGTTGCAAGCGTCCGTTCCGTCTGCTATGTCCTGTCCGTCCGTAAGCTCTTTCGCCGTCCACAGCATGGTCAAACATAGCGCGATCGAATTTTATTAACGTTTGATATTTTAAAGGCTGCTTTTGTCCCGCGCGCTATTTGAAGCGCAAACAAGAGCACATGCCCTGTGTTTGGTGCGCACCATGCAAAGCTCACTGCTATAACACGCCGCCCAAAAACTGCTGCTAATAATCAGCTGATAGAACAGTCCGTCTGCAAGCGGTGCAAATCCAACCCAAGCAGTGCAACAAACTTTGCTGCTAATCTAAAGCTGACAGCTTCATAGCGCTTGCGTGTGTTGAACCAAGCAGTGCAAGTTCAAATTTAAGCGCGTTAGGGCAATTCCTAGCAACAAATTGTAGCTGTAAGTAATTGTATCCGTTCTTTATTGATGCGTGCTTATTTCTATGCTTCACAGGTGGCTTCGGAGCGTAACCCCCTAACGCCTTCATAAGCAGTCTGAGGGATTACACACAAACAAACAGGAATATTAACCGGCGTCGTCTCGCCTATCAACATGTTTTTGTTGTGGTTGGTCTAAATTTAAGAAGCAAGTTGCACCCTAAATTTTCTTTTCTCTTTCGGCACTTATCTCGCTTTCGCATTTTATGAAAAAACTTGCAATCGTGTTTTTTTTGGCATATTCGTACATTAATCAATTGCCGAACCTCTTTGGATAATGAACCATCGAACGCGCATATCAAACGAATTTAATAAGCTAAACGTTTTTGTATAGTTTTTCCATAGATAATTTTAAATTGTACATTGTAAAAAAAAACTATTTGGAATTTCCAAATTATAGATAATCCAGAAACCTAAACCTGCATTTACTTTGTCTGCGCAGTGCGCTGCGTCAAATCAAAGCAGTGGACGTGCAATACTGCTTGCCACAAAGCACTGCTTAGCAAATAACACTGCATGGCTGTACTGCTGCAAGCAATTGGGCATTTCAATTTAAATACGTCGTTTCAGCATGTGATTAAATAAATATTAATACTGAATTGCCAATGGGACTGCGGAGCGTTAGTCTCTTTTAGTCGCTCTCTCTCTCTCTACGTGCCTTTAGTTTACGTTCTGAGCGGAGAGTATATCAACTTAGTGCGTGTCTATCAAAATGTCTGCGTGTTGCTGAGTTCTGGGCGCCTGGTGTAATTTTCCAATTTCGTAGGAAATCGCCTGAATTGCATTTGCTTGGTGGGTGTGGTCTTCGTCTGGATTCAAATGGCGGTGTCCATCTGTCAGTCCGTATAAACACCTGTTTTCGTGAAGTGAGAGAGAGCTGTCATTCATATACGCTCCCTCTCTTCGGTCTCCCACTGACGAAGTGAGCGACTGTGCCACCCTATCGCTTCTTCTATGCGGCCAAAGAGTAATAGAGTGGAGAGAGAGGAAAGGAGTAAGCGGACGAGGAATACGCGTTCGAATCGCTTAAATAAAAAGGCGATCATTTTTAGAAGCAATTAAACTATGCATTAAATTGATATTATATTTAGAATTATAATCAATTTATATATACAACAATTATAGTAAATATTTTAGAAACTAATGGATGGAATGCTGCAAGTTTACATAAAAAACAACGTGGGACGTTCGTCGGGGTCTAAAACATAATCTCGTCTTAATGGTTTAAATAAAGTTGCTTAAATGTAGGGCGTAAAGTGAGTGTGTATATGTGAGTGTGTGTGTTTGTGTGTAGTCGAAATGGGCGTGGCTTGAGCTTAAACATATTACATGGCCGTCTCCAGCGGCTGGCTGTGACTGCGTCCATTGGCGTGCAGCGGCAGCAGCCCGCCAGCGCCGGCGTCTGCATCAAAATCCGTCTCGAGCAGCGCCTCCGATTTGGAGCGATGGTAGGGATTTGTGGCAGCAAGCGGCGTGGGCGAGGTGGGCGTGGTAGGTGATGCTGTTGCCGCCTCGTGTGATGCCTGTGATTGATAGAGAGTTTTGGGCCTGGTTGTCGTTGCCGCCGCCGCCTTTGTGGGCGCTGCGGGCGGCTGTACCAGTGGGCGTGGCGTGCGATAATGTGATGTCGGCGCCTTGCTGCTACGCACGGCCGTGTAATATGAATCGGGCCGCCGAATATCCGCAGGTGGCGCAGGCGCTGGCCTATACAGCGACGACTCGGTGGAGTAGTTGAATTGATCCAGTTTTTGTTCGAAGGGCAGGGAATCGCCGCTGCTGCGCTGCTGCTGCTGTTGCTGTTGCGGCATGAAGCTACTGTGGGAGCTTTGCGAGCTGCGCTGATACTCTGGAAGATTCTGCTTTAGCTCGCTGAGAAATGCCAAGCCAGGTTGTCCACGTCGTCCGGTAACGCCGCCGCGGCCGCTGCTGCTGCCCGCTCCATGCTCTGTGCGCAGCGGCAGCGTGCTGGCATTGCCGTAATAATCTGAACCCAGCTCCTCCGTATCTGTGTGATGTATAATGGGCGTATCCTCGGCCACGCTGTTGCTGATGGAGTTGGCTCTGGTGCCGCCGCTATAGGTCGAATTATCACGGAAGCCCTCATTGCGGTAGCTCAATTCGAAGGCGTCCGGCTCCAGGGCGGCAGCCGCTGCACGTGCACGATGTCCGCTGCCCTTTGAGATGGTGGCCACCTTGGGCGCTGGCTGCGGATCGTGCGCTGGACGCAGGGCATTCTGATTGACATACTCATTGTAGTGTGTGTGCTTCTGGTCGTAGCCTTCAAAGCTGCCTGCCTCAGAGCTGAGTACGCTCTTGTCCATTGAATCAATGGAGCCATTGGCAACCATTTGCTTGTAGTCCTGGCCCTTGGACAGGGTGCCATTGCTGGACATGTTCTGTATTTCAGAGGGGTATACAAAAGTAAAAACGGAATAAAATTAAAAGATACAAAATTAAGATACAACCAAAACGACAACATAAAAAAAATTTAGATTAAGAAATCATACATAATTGGGACGACGTCGCAGCGATCCTTGTGGATCGATGCTGTTCAGACTGCGAAGGCTTTGACGTATGCTATTGCGACGCTGCAACCGCTGCACATGCCGATGCTTAGACTTGGCGAACCAGCAGAAGGCTACCAGGATGAGCAATATAATAGCTAGAACAAAGGCCGAGATAATACTGATGGCAAAAATGTCCGCACGCCAGGATAAGGGATCAATGATGACCTGAAGAAGGGCACATTGAAACGTTATACATATTTCTGAAGCCTACCCTATCTGCATCCACTCACCCTCGGATCCATTTCACATATGAAACCGCGTTCCTTGGCACAGTCGCCTACTTCAATCTCCCCAAAGACAAAGCTGGTGCAACGCTCTATGTGATTATAGTCCTGTATCCATACCTTCTCCGGATACTTTAAATGTCGCATTTGACTCTGCAAATACTTCCATAGGGTGGTGCTGTCTGTGCGTATGAACGGCATGGTAGAGTTCTCCGAGCGGCAGAAATCTCGCGCCTCGTGGAAGGTCATGGGGGCACCTACATAGATGAAGCAAGTATCTTGCACCAGGGTCCAACCCGGCGGACATTTGCCATCCAGTATAGTTAGATTGTTCATTTGAAACGGCACAGCCAGCACCTCAAGTAGCATGGGATCATCTAAGGGTTTACAAATACAAGATTGAATACGCAGAATTTTCCACATATGTGATATTTACTTACCCGACTTATCCCTAATACGCGATTGTACCGATATTGTATTATTGTAGCTCCAGTAATTGTGACGTGCATCGATTTTAGAACTCCAGGTTTCAAACGTCCTAAGGAGGTAAAGGTATGTATAATTTAGCATAGTTTGTTTAAGAAGTCTTAAAATTAATATAGACTGCTTACCTGTTCTCATAGTCAAAGCTCATACTAGGTTGATAAAAGAGAGAGTAAGGATATAGAAAAGGTAGAAAGGAAAACATATATATATCACAACAAGTTTTGCTTAAGTTTAGAGCTCTCTAGGAAGTGCTTATAGTTCGGATCAATAGATTGTAAGTTATATCTAAGAGTTTCAACTTACATAGAATTATTGACTGTCAGTAGCTCATAATCATTCTCATAGTTTTCGAATATATTGTCCACATATTGTTGACCTGCAGTGCCAGCTACAATGGTCGCACGGGACATCCAGTTGGTAGCCACATTTCTACAGAGGTAAAATACATTAATTACTGTTAAAGATACGATTATTTTTCGATACATACCTATAGAAGCCATTGTGCGCTGTCGTTTGGTAGATCTGCAGGCGTACTTTCTCAAATCCAGAAACTTCCATGATGCGCCCACCCATGTTACTGTGAACATAATTGTAGCTAAAGTTGGAGACTACCTGGCACAGACGTATGACCTCCTCATAACCTGCCATATTCTGAGCAAAGTAATTCCTATAGAGCTCCACCTCTTGGTACGGCGATGATTGTCGACCCTCCACGTACAGAGCTGGACGATTGCGATTCCTCATGAACAAATTGTGATGCACAAATCCACGCAATGAGGTAGCTGATCCTCGAGAGTCAGCGCGTATGCGTAGGCCACCCTGATTCTCCAGCAGCAGATTGTTCTAAAACGAATGTACAGAATGTAAGGCTAAAATATAGTTTAATAATTTTAGATAGTACTCACCATAAAATATAGGGAGTTCATGTTCTGTACATCTAGATTAAGAGCAGAGGCGCAGGTAGAGAAATTCCCATAGAGTTGTTTACAGTTTCGCTCAATTCGGTTTCCTATAAGTGTTAACGTGGGCGTGACCTCACCCGCTGAAGCATAGGTGATGGCGCCCTTCATAGCACCCGATATGTGTGTATCAGTAATGTTATGCAAGGCATCTCGATCTAGAAAGAGAAAAGAGGACCAAATTAAACAAATTTAATGAGGGAGACTGTCGATACTCACATTGTCCGAGTGTGGAAATGGGCACCGTCACGACCTCGGCGATAAAACCATGTGTCTCGGGAGCACCACTAGCTACCAGTTGTAGACTCA
Source organism: Sphaerogastrella javana (assembly GCA_037040025.1). NCBI lineage: Eukaryota > Metazoa > Arthropoda > Insecta > Diptera > Drosophilidae > Sphaerogastrella > Sphaerogastrella javana. The sequence goes on along the minus strand of JBANCZ010000867.1, from coordinate 8,776 downwards.
ACGTGGGACCCTTCGTCTTAAAGAAGGAACGCTGATTATCCGTATCCGATTCGATTTTACCCAGATAAGTGGCAGTGACATTATAAATATCGCCATCGAACAGACGTATGAAATCTGTTCGGCCATAAAGCTTAGAGTGATTGAATAGATTCGATTGCAGCAAACGGAAGCCCAACGGTTTGGCACGAAAAGCGGAAGTGAAGATCTTGACACAGTTTACAGGATTATTGTCGTATTTGTAATAAATCAACATGCGCTCCTCAATGGAGAGCACCTTTTGGGGATCACAGATGTCTACCAGTGAAAACAGTTTGTACGGTAAATCGAGCTGTTTGAGTGGTGTGAAACTGGACTCATCACTATCACGGCCCTCACCACTCAGCGAGACAATGCTGATGCCTGTACCGAGGGTGCCATTGATATTAAGATGATTCAAATTAAGTTTACCACTGGGGGCAATCAGATTGATGGCATGATTGGCCGAGTGCTCTATGCTCACTGAGCTAATGGAGGGATTCTTGTGTATAGCCTGAATAGCAGCAGATTTGTGATTATGCAGTATGCCCGCCTGTTCGATGCGCACAAACTCCAGCTGACTCTCGCGCTCTCTTCGCTGTCCATGGGAGCGTGTGTTATGCAAACGGTGCTCGTACTGAATTTCCTCGAACTTAGAGTTGGCAAAACGTATGCCACCCCAATAGACCTCATCATCGGCCAGGCCATTGCAGCTAACAAAAACGAATACATCGTCCCATTTACACTCATGACGATGACCATAGAGTTGACCATTCAAGCGTTCCGCACAATCCTCCATGCGCTCTTCATCGCCACGACATTCCAATGGTTGCACCCAGCTCCAGATGCGTGTCAATGAGTTTGTATGGAACTCAATTCTTCGATCGTGTCCATAGTAAACATTGAGTGGGTCGAAGCCCAGTTCGCGGCACACAACTTGAGCATTGCGCTCGGTAAAGCGACTATCACAAATAGGCACCCATTGTAGGGTTGTATGATTAAAGTACTCCAAAAAGCCCTCATTCAATCCGTACAGTGCATCTGCCTCGCCAGTGCAGTTACTGGCGCTGGTGCATAATCGTATGGAGTCGTAATCTGTAAGTGGCGCACTCATATCCTCTAAGGCGCGCTTTCTAGGCGGCGCCACCGTCAATGACTCTCGACTAGCGTTGCGGAACGGCCTCATTACAATGGGTGATTCCTTGTAGCCTACGGCTATAAGCGTGCCCAGTACCAAAATGCCCACGTTTGGCTCAAATTCCATGGTAACACCATGCTGGATAGTCAGCGTAGTACCAGGCATTACAGTGATATCCGAAGATACGTAGTAGGGTGTACTTTGCTTGGGCAGTATGATATCCCGGTACACTCGACCACCCCTATAGCTGTCCAGATCTATCTCCTCATTAAGAGGCGCTACTACGGACACACTAGCATCATAACTATCCTCAATAAGGAAGGGCTGATATATGACATCTGCATGGTCGTTCCAATTGTCAAAGTCAAAGATCTTTGACTCTATATAGGCAGCATCCTTGGCACCCCACCAGTTCTCCGTGGCCTGGAAGTAGTTATTCAATCTGGCCGATCTCACGCCAGCTACCAGATTATAATCCATTTCATTATTGCTCAATAGATTGCGATACAATCGCACATTTTGTACACCGTCCAGACGTATAACCGCACTGGGCATTCGATGCTGTTTCTTGATGCGTCGGGCGGCTCTCATGTAGTGCCGGTAGTCGGACATCATAGTCACAATGCTGTTACCCTTGAAGGTGTTGTACTCAATGCTTGCCGGTACCTGTCCAATGATTTCACTCAAGCTGTCCGCTTTCAGCAAGAGTATAAACTTGGCGTTGTTCGACTCGAAGCGATTGTTATCGAATCGCAGCCGTTTCTCCATGCCATCGAGTGATATCAAGGCACCTGGACAATTATTCTCCCGGAATACGTTAGACGTTATGTTAAATACAGTATAGTGTCCATAGATGCCAATGTGGAAGTTGCGATTGCGCTGCCAGGTACTATTACCAAAGTAAATCGAGTGGGTGAAGTTTTCATTATACTGCCAGACATAGGGTAGTGCAATCTGGAAGCCACCGTGTGCATTCTGCTCTACGGTTGTGTCTTGCAGCACGTAATGGAACAGGTTGTTAGAACTTCTGAGATCCTTGGACAGTTGCCTGATGCCATGACCATTTTGTGTTATCATAGAGCCGTTGATATGCAGCGTTATCTCCGAAAGGTTGCTAGATATGACATCCCAGTAAGGTGATTTAATAAGTATGGCCTCACGCTCATTAAAGCTCAGCTCGGAGTTGATGAGCTTGATGGACTCATTGGCCTTGCGCAGATAGAACTCGCCATTATCACCTATATAACGATTGTAGTAATACCCAGTAATTCCACGCAGATTCTTTTGTATGCGCGTGGAGCGTATGGTAAGTGTTGGCACAGGACCACTCACTATGCGATTACGTATATTCTGCACAGGTGCCGTGACCGTGGAGAGCATCAAGACGGCTCCTCCTAGGGCATGATTACCACTCTCATAGTAAATAATGATGCCGTAGCTGCTACTCGTGGCCGGGAAAACATTAAGATCTCTTTTGACAGACCATAGATCACTTCTTATGTTCTCCGTGCGCGCATTGAGTATGCTTATGCTCTCCGTGGATAGATTTTGTATAGGATTGAGAAGCTGCACACCTATGACATAACCAGCTGGACACTGCACCATAATTTTACGGCTGATGGACTCGGCACCCAAGTGCTCCTCCGTGCGTATGTACTTGTGCTCAAAGGTGCCCAAGTCTATGTTTGATATCTCCTGCGGCAATCTATATGGATCATAGTCCGTATCGTAGGCATTAAAATCACGTGCCATGTTGAACCAGCCCCCCAGTTCCTTTTGCTCCAATGAGGCAATAACTGCATCGTGGTTAATGCCACTGCCGCGATTTTCCTTGATGATGGAGCCTGAGATGCGCAGGTCCAACTGTTTTAGGCTTATGCCACTGCCGCGATTCCCCGAGAACTCCGAATTCTTGATGTTGTTTACCGATTTACCTGCATATATATCAGCATAGATAATACCCAGACCGTCTTGTAAATTATTGACCACACGCACATTCTCCAGATTGTGTCGCGCGTGATCCATTTGCAGCGCCGGCTTAAACGAGTTGGTAGTATAGTCGAAGAGTCCCGCCTTTTCCACAGTCACATACTGCAAATCAGCACGCTCTGCCAGCATGCTGAACCGCATGCCCGCCCAGGCACCCTCGTAGCAACGCAAGCCCACATCGTGCTCATGGGTGCAGCTATTCTCGAAATCGTATTCTGCACGGCACTTGGTTACATCGCGATCGTGAGGTGTACAGCGGATATTTGCCACTAACACAGGCTCAGAGGTACCTGCAGGGGGGAGCTGGGATCTGAGTAGACGCCAATCCTGAGGATTCAAGGAGTAGCCAAGCTGATGGCATACTAAAGCCGCATTCAGCACATTCCAGCCGTAATCGCACACTGTGCCCCAGCGATCCTTGAGGTACACCTGCAGGCGACCCTCATGTGCACCCGCACCGCCTACCAAACGTACCGGTACACGAGGAACGGTATCCACGGGCAGAACCGCTTCCGTTTCCATTTCGATGGCCTCTGTTTCGCTGTCCAAATCGATAATTTCTGTGTCATTGGTGATTATAGTCTCACGCTTGAGTGTGAATAATATATCATCCGGGCGTCTGCCACGTGCCTCAAGCTTGCCGGCAATCATCATGCCAACACTTGGCTCAAAGCGGAGTGTGGTACCCGGTTGCAGTATTAGCTTTCCACCCGGGCGTATGTTAATATCCTTCGTTACCGTATAAGTGCCAGCTGGTACCATATCCTGACCATCCACCTCGCCGCCGATAATGTCGCTGCCTTCGTGGAAGAAACGTGGCACGACCGTGGAGACAGTGATCATAGCCGTAGAGCCCGGATTTGAGCTGTGCAACAGATACGGTATATAGTTGATTTTTGCCAGATTATACCGATCATTGCGATGAAAGAGCCTAGCGTAAATTCGATTCTCGTCGGTGTGGCCTAGCCAGTTACAGGTGGCATTTATAATTTGGCTCTGATCGGTGAGTTGAGAACCAAGTTCATAGGCAGAATCCAGGTTGTGTAGTATATTTCTGAATATGTCTACGTTGCTTGAACCGACCACAACGGGTGCAGCGACCCTCGAGCGTGGGTTAAGCCGTCCAGCACCATCATTACCTTCACTCCCAGCTATTAGTGGCCCAAAGGCTTCGGTAATATTGTTTCCACGCACAAAGTTTCGAGTAAAGAGTATATACTGCGTCTCTGCACGGCTGTATGGTGATAAAGCTAGAGAAACTACATGGACGCCACTGTTCTTCATGAAGTAGTTGCTTTGTATTATCAATTTGACGGGAAGATAGTTAAACTCCTGGAAGATATAGTCATTGTTCACATAGATGCAGCCATAGGCACCAAAACGAAACATGTTGTACTCGATGCGACCCTGGAGATTTAGAGCAGGACTCAGATAAATCGAATTAGCTTGACTGTACTTGAACATGTTGTGGCCCAGTTGCAGTTGCATGTTGGGCTGTCCGGTGGCAGTGGCCTGGTAACAGGACTCGATGAAGATATCATTCTGTTGGCTGGCGTTGAAATTGTTTCCGGTAATATTCACCCAAATGGGACGACAGAAGTTGCCATGGAAGACGCCTTGCTCTAAATTACCCGCTATCTGCGAGTACTCCACCACCGTGGTCTGATTAAATGGTATATACTCCACACGTTCAATATCTGTGGTATGGTTCAACCAAGTGGCCATGCCATAGCCACGATTGGAGTTCAGTGCCGATCGAGAAATATTTCGATTGCCACCATAGTAGGTTATGTTGACACCAGCGCCATTATTGAAGCTAATGTTGCTGCTAGTTATGTTGACATCACCCGCACCTGACGTCACATGTACACCGGCTACATGTCCGTTGCCCGAGATGGAACTGGCGTGCACGTGCAGCTTGGAGCGAATGTTATCAATAGCCACGCCACGACCTCCATTGTCCTCGACCGTCGACTGGGCCACGCGTATGTCGTAGGCTACCGAATCACCCGAGGTTACGCGAAAGTATCCATTCAATTCCCGTCTTGCATCCGCGCGTATGCGCACGAACATCTTTTCCCTAGTGCTAGTTACGCTCTGCGGTCGTGTAAAGTTCCTGGCCAGCCATTGGAACAGCAGGCGATCGTTGGTAGAGGCACCATCATACACCTCGACTGTAGCCGTCTCATTCTGCTGCAGCATAAAATGCTCAAAGTGCATTGTCAAAAGGTAACCGGGGCGTGTGAAGAAGTACTTTCCGCACTCCTTGGGCGCACCGGCGTAGTATTTCTGCGTGAAGGACAAAGATATAGGGTAGGTCTGGCCCGATGTCGTGGGCAGCGTGCAGAAATCGTATATGCTCGCGCGATCAGTGCGCTCCGTGCCACGTAGATCGTGGCCCACATACTTGATGCCATCGGCTGCATTTGCCACCACGTTGCAACCGTCCAGCTGCACCAAGCCTTGACTTGAGTTAACGAAGACGCCAATGCCATTGCTCTTGGTTACGGTCACATTCTGCAGCTGGAATCCGGCCCAGGGTCGCGTGCTATTGAAGCCAGTGTAGGCCGAGTGAGTGATCACCACATGCTCCATTTGCGGTGGTAAGCCCTGCACTTCTAGCGCTGACTTAGCACTAAATCCAGCGCCATTACCCGCACGTATTATATCCACATATTTGAGATGAGACTCCGACTGCGCTGCATAGACCGTGTTGTCCCTGCCCAAGGATTTTGTGGAGGGCGCATTGTCAAAGTATATGCCTCGCCAATGGCCCAACGGCTCTGCGTGTACTGGCAGGCACTGTATGCCCAGATCATTATGATAATCACAGGAGCCAGCACCCATTTGACGAGTGCCCCATGCACAGTTCAGTAGGCTCTGCTCGCCGCCACGACACTTGGGCTGCTCGTAGAGTAAGCGAGGGTAATAACCCGGCGTGCGCTCCACCCAGTTCCAAAAGCGTCCGCCTCTATAGCCCAACTGCTTACAGGCAACCGCATAATCCGCCAAAGTCCAGCTGTAGGTCCAAAGAGAGTTATTATCTATCAGTTTTTAATGGCTTGTAACACTTACTTTCTGGAATTGGAGCAAACGGAGCGCCAAGCACCTTTATGGTAGAGCTGCAGTCGTCCCTCGACGGGCGTGGGTCCGTCTACTAGACGTATGCCCTTTTCTTGATCATCCGGCAGTTCAAGCTTATAATTAGCAGTATTACTTTGTGATCTTAATACAATACGAGCTGTTGGCGTGCCCTGCGGAGGTGAAAAGTATAGTAATGAGATAATATATTAAAATATAGTTGAATTAGTGTGTATAACAGCAATATATATAGAAACAGAAATGGAAATTCTACATTGACCTATTCCAAATGATAATAAACACTTTCCCACTATATTTTCTAACTATATGTGTTATTCTCATATTTCATACACAACTTTCTTCGGTGATGCACAGGTGTGAAAACTTTTCCGTAATAAACTTACGGTTTCAACTCAATTTCCACTCAACTTTTTTGGCCTCGCACACGCAACGACAGCTCAGAGAGCAATTTTTATTCAATTTATGCTTCTGTAGGCTTCTTCTTCTTCTGTGTTTTGCTTTTTTTGCTTGCCACTTTTTCAATTATGATATTTTCTCGAGAGCCATGTTGGCCTTCATTTTCTCAGCTTGATCTTGGCTATATAGTATATATCTATAGTAGATGAAACAATTTATCAACTTAATTAACACCTATGCGTACTCAAACTGAAAATGATGCTGCCACTGATGATGAATAAAGAGGGGAAGAGAGTGGGTGTAAGACATACATCTACACTCATAAATACATGTCTAAATATATAATATATAGGGTAGGTTATTATATTAATATATAGGGTAGGTGTATATGTAACGCCCACAAATAATTGTGAAGACACCAAAACAAAAATTCAACTTAATTGAGTCAAGCTAGACTATATACTATATATGCTACTATATATGATTGTTTGATGATGATGATTCACTCGGTCGAGTTTTGCATACGAAATACAGAATTTTGGATATATGTATTTAGGTAGCTATAGTAAGAAGGGCGCTGGGAGGGTGTTGGGGTTAGGCTTAAGTCTAGAGTTCTCTGAGTTTCAGTTTGAGGCTAGCTAATTTGCCCATTTTCATTTCCATTTGCAGGCAGTAAGTGACCAATGCAATGAATACATCAATTATGCGACGTCGTTCACTTAAATCTAATTAACCCTTAATGACCCCATGACCGCTGATTAAGTGACGGCGACTGGCAAAGAATCTGTTGGAAATTATGATACTAACGATGGGAGGGTTCAAGTGGAGAACGGAAATGCAAACTATTGAAAACTCTTTGAAGTTTCATTGTTATTGTTATTGTTATTGTTATTGGAATTGTTATTCTTGTTTCGTGCGCAGGAAATGAACTTGGATATGACCTAATTATGCTTCAGATTGGATTGTGCCCTTTACTGCGGTCGGATCGAAGCGCATGCGCTGACGCCCTAACCTACCACCACAATCACAGTTCAAGTCACAATCGCAATCGCAAACGCAATCATATCATATCGTATACCCTCGCTCGGTTCTTATCAGCTATCGCTTATCGCTCGCTTTCTGTGTAAATCCAAGGCAATCTTATCACTAAGTCAACAACTACAGCGACAAAAGCTTGAATGCTATGAAACTTTTTTTGCGCTTATCTAACGTTAACCGTTACTCACCTGTTGTTTGGTAGCAACAGGTGCAACAAGAGCGCCTATTCATGCGCAATATTCGACAGTCTATAAAGAAAGGAAAACAGAGTTTGATCGACTATCTAGCTGCCTAGAGCAGATCAGATACGTTTACTCTCAATATTAACTGCCCTATACAACTACTGGCCTTTGTGTTAGTTTCGAATAGACCTAATAAATCAGTTAATAATTGCTTTTAATTATTTTATTATTATCCACTGACTTATCAATATAATCTTTTAAAGAATACGCCCCACTCTCAAAGCCCATTTACAGGGTATTTGCAAACCTATTTCATGTCACTTACCACAGCGTGCAGCACTCCGCTCACTTTAAGTCCTTTGGTTGGGGCAAATTCAACGGTTACGCCCGGTTCGATGGTCAGTCGGGCGCCACGCACCACCTCCAGGTCGTCACGAACCAGGTACGGGCTCTCGCTGACCCGCAGCAGACGCTCGCTGAGTATTTCGCCACCCTGTAGCTCCGTGTAGGACGACGACGTTGATGACGATGATGTCAGTAGCAGCGCTGGCGTCGACGGAGGCGCCGCAGTGGCGTCGCTGCCATGACGTGTGAAGGCTGGCAGCAGTTCAGTGGCGCCATCTAGACTGGCGAATTCGATATCGTTCTCATTGTTGTTGTTGTTGTTGTAGTCGTCGTGGTTTTTGTTGTTGTTGCGGTTGTTGTATTCGTTGCTCTCGTTGTCCTGCAGCAGTTCAACTGCTTCCAGCTGCGATTGGGGCGCACTCTGTCTTAGTCCAGGACGATGTTGTTGCTGTTGTTGTTGGTGTTGCTGTTGTTGTTGCTGTTGTTGTTGTGCGCGAACTAGTTGGCAGTACGACAACAGCAGCAAGAAGAGGAGTAGCGTTGCACATTTGCTTGAAGTGGGCGGGCAGTG
>JBANCZ010000866.1:0-27668 GCA_037040025.1 Sphaerogastrella javana | reverse complement strand
AAGTGAAAGAGAGAGAGAGAGAGAGAAAGAGAGAGAGAGAGAAAGAGAGAGAGAGAGGGAGAGTGGTAAACGTTATAGAGACACAAATATTGGCAGCTTGTTTAAGCTTTTTGGCCAATTTTCGCAGTTTTATTGTTGTTCTGTCAAACAGCAAAAACAAAACAAAAACTGTTGGAAAAAACTAAGAATTGTTTGCGGTTAACATTCAGTCAAAAAAATAGATAAAGTGGGGTATAGAGACAGATGTAGAGAAAGGGAGTCATAGAAAATTAAAGGGACAAAGAGAAAGAGAGAAAGATAGATAGAGAGAGATAGATCCAGCATCAAAAGCAAAAGTTTCATTTATTAAAAAGTTTGTCACATTCGCCACTTTTCAAATGACTTGCAATTTTTCACGTGACAATTGCAGCTTCCTACTATACAATACATATATCTATCTATCTATATATCTATATACATCTATGCTCTACATCTCACTCACTCTCAGTTCTCTCATAGCTCTCTATGCTTTGTGCTCTATCTCTGTCTGCGTTTGCAATTAGAAGGCATTTTTCTGTTTACTTTTCAGCACAATTTGTCTTGTCGCGCCTCGAAAAAGTAACAAGCAGCTACACTGAGAAAAAAAATTATGGCCAAAATGAAAGAGAGTCAAAGAGAAAGAGAGAGAGAGAGAGAAAGGAAGAGATAGAGCGAGAGGGGAGAGATAGAGGAGAGGGGAGGGTAAGCTACTTGCTTGTGCAAGTATAAATAAATTGTTTGAGAGCGTAATTTACAAAATTTCGAATTATCGCGCCATAGCGCATATATAGCATATATATAGCATACTTTGCTGCAACGCAACGCCACGCACGATTTATCATAATTTTTGCTGTATGCCACTTTAGCAGTTACAACAGCAGCAACAGCAGCAGCAACATTAACAACAGCAACAACAGCAACAACATTAGCAGCATCAGTTGCCGCGACAATGCGGCGTATGAGCGATATTTGTTATTTATGCAAATAAAGTCGCTTTTACACCCCACTCTCTTTCTATCCCTCTATCTCTCTCTCTCTCCCTCTCTTCCTCTCTCTATCTCTCTCTCTCTCTCGCACCATCATTCTTCTACTTTTTTGCACTCTGCATATTTCATGTAGAAAAATGACAGGCGAAAACGTACTTTAAAATTGCCGCCAAATTGTGCTTAAATGCACTATGAAAATACCCTGGAATTTAGTTAGAAATGAGTAAAAGAAACCATATAAATACAAGATATTTATAATAATTTAAATAAATTATAATACAATTATATTTCAATAAAATTTACTCTTTATTCGAATAATTTCATTCATGCTTTAGACTAAGCTTTTCCAGGATATCTTCAAGTCCATTTGCCTCAATGCTAAATTAACAAGGAGGGCCTTTTGCTCTATGTGCGTGTATGTGTGTGTGTGTGTGTGAGTGTGTGTGTGTGTGTGCCTGAGTGTTTTATTTGTTGTTAAAGTAGCCAATCAAAAGGCAAATGCAATAAATTTGCACGAAAAACAAAAAAAAAGCAAAGAAAAGAGAACAGAAAGCAAGAAAAGTGCACAAATAAAGGAGGACAGTTGTACAGAGAGACAGAGGGACAGGGAAAGATAGACAGAAGGACAGTGAGACAGACAAACATACTGTTATATAACGGCAACTCGAACTATGACTGTTGGCCAGTTTATGGGCCAGGCTAACAGACAACTGAGCCTGAGCCACGACACAAGTTGTCCAAGTTGTTTGTTGTTGTTGCTGTTGTTATTCCTTTTCGCTTGTTGCTTTTGTTAGTTTGTTGTTGTTGCTGTTGTTGCTGTTGTTGCTGTTGTTGCTGTTGTTGCTGTTGTTGCTGTTGCCTTTGCCTGCTTTTAGTTATGTGCTGCAGATGCACTAAAAACTGCCAAAGCAGTTCGAAACGAAACGAGAAACCTTTTTTTCGCCTTTGCGCCTTCTCCCTCTCTTTCTTCTTCTTCTTTCCGTTCTCCTTTCTTGCCTTCGCCTTGCCCCCACCCTTCAAGTGAGTTGCTGCCTCAAGACCATGCTGCTAAATATTGCGCCTCTACGTGCGACATGCGCCACGCAAATGGCACAACGACAACAACAACGACAACGACAACAACAACGACAACGACAACAACAACGACAACAACAACAACAACAACAACAGCAACAGCAACAACTGCAGCTTGGTGCATGCAAAAATTGTTTCGGCGTATCTGCAGCGCTAAGTGGGTCGCCAGCAGGACACTACAGCTACAACAACAACAATAAGAGCAGCTGCTACAACAACAACATTGGCACCTCGTTTGAAGTTGGCCCTGGCTTGTAGGCCCAGGCACGCTAACACTAACTGGGCCCAATCAGGCGTTAAGATGCGACTTTTTTGCGTTCTCCATTAGTCAGAAAAAAAAACGAAGAAGAAGAAAAAGGAAGAAACAACAACTTAAGGAAAAACAGCGAAAAAAGTTGGCTAAAGACATAAGAAATAAAATGTCTTCTTGATTGCCCTAGCAACAGCAGCAGCAGCAACACAAGCAACAACAACAGCAACAATAGTAACAACAGCAACATCAAGAGAAGCAGCAACAGCAGCAACACAGCAACAGCAACACAAGCAGCAGCAGCAGCAGCAACACAAGCAACAGCAACATCAGCAATATCAGAAGCAGCAGCAGCTTCTTTTACAGTCTGTTTCACTCTATTTCTCTTTGTTCTTTCTGTTTTTATTGGCAATACTGGTTTTTGCTCTAATGTTGCTACTGTTGTTGATGTTGCTGTTGCTGTTGCTGTGTCCCTTATGTCTCTGATAATTTTACGTCTTCTTCGAGCTTCTCTTCTGTCGCTTCAATTAGCTGCATTTGGTTTTACTATCCTACTTTGTCTATTCTTTGGTTTGCTTTCTTGTTCAGACAGCTGTTTCTTCTCTTTCTTATTCTGCTTCTTCTTCTTCTCTGATAATCTGCATCGATTTACTTTTGATTTTAATTAATTCTATTCATATTTTACTTTTCTTCTTTTTATCTTATTTCTCTATTTCACATATTTTTAATGTACTTTCTCCGATTTTATGCACATTCTAAAAATTCTTCTGCATTTCCTTTTCCCCATTGGTTCGGATTGTTTCTCACCTTCTTCTCTTCCTCGGCTGCCTACTCCTGCTCCCTTTTCTTATCTTCTCCTTGCCCTTTATCTTCTACTTCACTTAATTCGATTTCTCCTCCCTCTTCTCATTCTCATTCTTTTGTTTTTCATCTAAATTCTCTTTTGCTTTTTATACTTCTCCTGAATCTCCTGCTTCTTCTCTTCTTCTTTTTCAGTTACTTCTTCTTTTCTCCTTCTTCTCCAGAATCTTATGCTTCTTTTGCTAACCAAACTTTCCATTCTTCTCTTGTTTCTTCCGCTTCTTCAATTTCCCCTCTCATCTTCCCTTTTCGAACCGTTGTACTTTCTCTTGCTGTTGCTTTTTGTTCCCAATATTCTCTCCCATTGTAATCTTATTCTTCTACTTTTTCTTCTCCTCTCCCTTCTATAATATGAAGCATTTACTTTCTTCGCTATTTTCTTTCTTTCTTCTATATCTCTATCTCTCTCTCTTTGTATCTCTCTCTCTCGTTCTCTCACACTTCCGTGCTAGATTCATTTACTGTAGTTGCTGCTGTTTCTATCTCTACTTGCCACACGACCTGCCCCCATTCCCCTTCCCATTCCCCTTCCTGCTGCAGCTGCTTGCCGCAACGATTTATCAAGCGAGACGAAGGCGCAGCGCCGCACAAATTGATTATGCTAATTTCATTGTTGTTGTTGCTGCTGTTTTATGACCGCAAGCTACTCCCCCACACTACCACGCCCACTTCGTAGGCCTACCTCTATTAGCCACATTAATGACAGTCATTATGTAATGACAGCGACACGCGGCAAGCAAGACGTCCTTGCAACATGGCCTGCCCCCAAAGCACAAAGAAAGAAAGAAAGGCAGAAAGAAGAAGAAGGAGAGAAGGAAGAAGATGGACAGAAGGAAGAAGAGGGAAAGAATGAAGGAAAAGCCGTATAGAATATGGCAGACATTAAATTTGCATAGTCGAACAAGTCTGGACAAGTCGTGGAATTGTCAGTTCAATTGCTACCGCTGCTGTTGCTGTTGCTGCTGCTGTTGCTGTTGCTGCTGCTGTTGCTGTTGCTGTTGCTGTTGCTGTTGCTGCTGCTGTTGCTGTTGCTGTTGCTGTTGCTGTTGCTGCTGCTGCTGCTGTTGCTGTTGCTGCTGTCACACAACTCGCTGACAGTTTCACAGTTTCGCGACTTTTGTGCCATCAATTGTTTACTTATGCCTAGGCCAGACCAAGGGACAGACGGACAATAGGAGAGACAGAGAGACAGAAAGACAGGCACATAAACAAAGGGGCAGCTGGTAGCACAGTTAGACAGACGGAGAGACAGACAGAGGGACAAACCGAGGGACATACATTTAGAGACAGACATACGGACAGAACGCTTGGACAGACAGACTGATGGACAGCCGTTCAATGGAGACAGACAGACAGTCAAAGATGATGACAGGCAGCTTTGTTTAATGTATATTTTTTTTTTCATTTTCGTTTAGCTTTCAACAACAAATAAAAGAATTTGGCAAATGACACAAAAATATAAATAACAAAAACCAAACAAAAAATAAAATAAACAAGAAATTCGCAGTTAGAAATGAAAGCATACAGAATTGAATACTCTAATATTTCAAAATTAAATAAAAATTTATGATTATATTTCAATACTTAATATGATTAAACATACATAAATTATATTAATATTTCTCAAATTATTCATTTATTTTTTGCACAAAACATGCGCCAATCAGATCAATTGTTCCTCCAATTGGATATTCAATGTATCAATCTCCGCTTATGAAAGCTCAGCAGAATATGTGAATGCATGTGTGTGTGTGTGTGTGTGTGTGTGTGCATATTTCGATCTATACACACATGCGTACACACATACTTAGACTCGTACGATTAGCCTTTTGTTTACATTGACGAACTGGCGCTCAATTTTTTCGCGGACAAACGAATGCTACTATGATCTCTCGTTGAGTTGCTCTCTCAGTGCATCTCTCTCTTTCTGTCTAAGTTATATTCTACTCACAGCTTTCGTCAAATTCGTTCGTTCGCTCACTCTTGCATTGCATACGCACGCTCTCTCCTTGACTCGCTCTAGCTTGCGTGCAAATTTCGACAAAAGCCGAGCGCTCATCGTTCGTGTGCAAACGAAGGCATGCGACGGCGCGCCGTTGCTTCGTTCGCTTCTCTTTTTCATTGCTCCCCTACGCTTTAAGAGCAGAGTACATTGCTTTCGTTCAGTCGTTCGCCTTTGCATTAAGTGCAATGCATTGAGGCACTAATAAGATCGCTTGTTTTTGTGCATGTAGCGCAATCTGCTGATAGAGCAATATGCGCACTGTCTCTGTCTTGAGTATTGAGCTTGGTGCGTCGATGATTTGCTGAGCTCGCTCTCTCTCAACCCTCTTTCTCACTCACTCCCTCTCTCTCTCTTCCTCTCTTGTGCTTTAAGCGCTGTGAGTGAATTATAACAGCATAAAACTAAACAAACAACTGCACCTTACAATGGGATTAAAACCAATTGACATGCGCAAATTTATCATCATCAAAAATGTTATTAAATAACACTAGTATTTTATTTAAAATTATAATTATTATTTAGATAACAAAAAGAAGCAAAAGCTTATAATAAGTTTTGAAAGAGTATACAAAAAGCAAAAGCTTATAGGATATTGTATATTCTTATATGGTTAAACATAAAGAGAGCCTGAGTGAGAGAGAGGGAGAGTGGAAAGAGAAAAAACGTAGTGGGGGCGGGGGTCTTGGCAAATTAAAAATTTTTGCACAAATATAAAAATCAGAAATAAAAAGAAACTTTTTGTTGCGTTTTTGTTGTTGTTGTTGTTGTGGTGGATGTCGCTCTTTGGCTTTGTTTTTTAGTTTGCTGCTGCACGTTGCTTTGGCTTTTGTATTGTGGAACGTTGCATGCAACAAAAATGTTGTCAACTTTTATTACAATTCGTTGTTGTTGTTGTTGTTGTTGTTGCAGTGTTGACACTTAATTGATGGTGGCAAGCCGTGATTGGTGCCATCCGGCGCTAAGCGCGTTTAGTACAGAGAGGAGGCGAGGAGTATGGGCATTGAGGGGTGTAGGATGGCAGAGGGAAAGATATAGAAAGAGAGAGATAGGGATATATCTGGCAAACTGCAGCGCTATCAAATGAAATTGGCGTGGCAATCGCTTTGGCAATTGCAGTTTTAGTTTTTGGTCATTAAAATCAGGCCAAAAAGCCAAGCCAGATAAGCTCGTAAAATATTTATGTTGGTTTGCAGCCCCACCCCACCATACGTTTCTCTTTTTTCGGTTGAATACGCAGCATTTTCTTCTTTTTCCATTTTTTTTTTTATTTTTTTTTTTTTATTTTGCAGCAGGCCAATTAAAAATGCCGTTTTATTTGGCATGTAATAAAAATTTGATGAAATTACAAGTGTAATCAGCCTGACAATGCAGACAGTATAACAGTATAACAGTATAACAATCCGGCAGCACGCACACCATAAAAGCTAATGACAACGTTTTAAAACAAACACAGTTTACCAAGTGCTAAAAAAACAATCGAAAAATATCAAATTGTTAAAGGGTTAATGATTATGATGCCTTAACAATATGATGAGTTTAGGATACCCTTTCTATTGAGTTACGATCGTAAAGAGTAGAGCAAAATAGATCGCATAGTAGTAAAGTTACTCTAGGTGTGATTTAATATATTTTAGTATATTTTATAGTATATAGGGAAATAGTAAATAGTAATAAAGTATATAGAAATATAGAAGAAGATAAATATATACTATAGTATAAATAATAGGGTATTTATTAATGTAGAAAATTAGTTCGATATTATATGCATAGTTTTATTTACAGGTCATATGATATGATAGTTATCTTTCTACACCATCAATCTATTATTGAAGAGCTCATTTTGAATTTCTATATATTCAAATATTCAAGATTTTTTTATTTTTATTTAGTTATATCTATTTATTCATTTTCAAATTTATTTAATTATTTATTTTATTTTTTACTGTAAATTTGTATATACAGATTTTTATATGTTTTACACGGGAATTTCTTATATTTTTTTTTTTTATATTAAATTATTTATTTGTATTCCCATCTTTTAATAATGTATAAAAAATATTCAATTTTTCAATTTTACTTGAGGAACTAATATAACAATTTATTATAGCAAAACAATTCAAATCTATTAGAGCGTAACTTAAACTACCTAAAGCTCTAATTACACGCACAATTTGAGTGGCTTTAGTATATAGATTAAGTATATAAATATATATCGTATGGTTAGTGCTTAATTGTGGCAATACGTGGTCTATAAGGCATTGTGTAACTTCTCTGTCTATCTTTCTTTCTCTCTCTCACTATTTCTCTTTCCATTTTCTCTCTCTCTATCTCTCTCTCTCTCTCTCTCTCCCTCTCTCTCTCTCTCTCTCTCTCTCTCTCTCTCTCTCTCTCTCTCTCTGTCCTCCACCTTTTATTTATAAAGCCAACACGTATAGATTTACCTTGAATACCTTGAATATACGCACATTAATATATATATATATATATATATACATATTCAGATTTCGATTCCATTTCAAATAGGCAAATGAGCTTTATGCTTGGTCTGGGTCTCGGTCTTGGACGTGGTAATGTTCTTGGTCTTTCCTGGGGCCAAGTTAAAGCCAGGTCGAGTTGAAAGAAATCGTAAATCAATGCATGCCTGACCAGATAGATTACTGGCAAAGGGGGCATTTGCTTGGCCTTAAGGCTGTCCAGTATGTCTGTCTGCAATTCCGTTTGTCTGTTTGTCTGTCTGTCTGTCTGTCTGTCTGTATGCAGTGGCATCAATAGCGTACTCGCATTTCCGGTTTTCCTTTTAAATTATGTTATCATTGAGCGAAATGCAATTAAGCGCCGATAGCCTACGGTGTGTCAATCAACGGCAAATAAAGCCTGCATTCAAGTGTCTGTGTGAGTGTAAGTGTAAGTGTGAGTGTGAGTGTGAGTGTGAGAGTGAGTGTGTGTCTGAGAGTGTATGAGTATGTGTATAAGTGTGTATGTGTATACAGTGTAGGCTCAAGCACAATGTTTAAGCAGATAATAAAACAGAGGCAACACAATTGAAGAGCAAAAGAGCAGAGAGAGAGAGAGAGCGGAAGAGAGAGAGAGAGAGAGAGAGAGGGAGAGAGAGAGAGAGCGGAAGAGAGCGAGGGAAAGGAAGATAGCGAAAGAGAGAGAGAAGGAAAGAGAGAATCAGCGAGAAGCGATTGTATCTATGTGTGTGTGCTGTACAGACTGAAGAACCTCAGCCATGGCAATGTGCAGAGTTATCATTTTGCGGTAACCAGCGACAAGTGTACAGACACATACACACACACACACACACACACACACGTACACTGGTACACTTAACATATCAGAATGCTCAGCCGCCCTGGAGTGCGCAAATTGACTTTTGCCGTTGCCAATGCAGTTGGCGTTGTCATTTCCTGGATTGCACATTGCACGAGCAGGCGACACATGGCGACAACTTGCAAGACAGCGCCAGACACACTGATGCCTCTATGTATGTGTGTATCTGTGTGTGTGTTCTGCTGCTGTGGCATCACTGGCATCAGTAGCAGTGGCATGTGGCACGCTAGTTGCCTCACGCCTCACGCACTCGACTGTAACGTGATAATTTGTCTGACGTCTCGCATAGCTCTCTCTCTTTCTGCATTTCTCACTATCTCTCCCTCTTTGTCCTGCCCCTTAGCCTGAATTTTCCCCCTTTTTCCTTCCTTCTCTTTGCCACATCGTCTCTTTCTCGTCTCTCAATGTGGCTTTGGCCGAGATTGTCAGGCCATGACTTGTTTGGGTTACGGTTTTCCCTTTTCCCGTTTTCCCTTTTCCCTACCCCTCCCTTTCACACTTGCCCACTCTGCCACGCCTACCTGCTCCGACTGCATATCGTTGACAACGCTCGTTCGCTCTCGTTTCCACGCTGCCATTTCCATTCAACAAATCTGTCACCTGAGTAACAATTATAGCTCCTGGCGTTTTAAGTGTGTGTGTGTGTGTCGATGCATGTGTGTGTATATGTGTGTGTTTGTATGTGACTCTTCGTTAACTGTAACTACAAACTGTGCCTGCTTCTCTCTCTCTCTCTCATACTCTCTCTATCTCACACAAACTCTCTCTATTTCACACTATCTCTCTACATGTCTTACTACAATTCATTCTCTCTCCCTCTCTCTATCCCTCTCCCCCTTTTCTCTCTCTCTATCTCTCTTTCCCCCTTTCTCTCTCTCTATCTCTCTTTCCCCCTTTCTCTCTCTCTCTCTTTCTCTTCTTCTCGCTCTCTCTCTCCCTCTCTGATACTTTCGTATCAATCAGCTTGGAGCGCTTGCCGAGTTGAAAATGCAGCTTGGCTCTTAATGAAAAGCAACTTTCACATATGTACATATATACACACATACACATACACATACATATCCGCACATATAAGGAACTTTGCTTTTTATTGTATGTGTGCCATATATATTTGAGTATTGCTTCGTTTCTTTATTAACATTCAAATTGAATTCTCTGCTTTATTTGCTCTGCCTTATCCGCTCATAATTGCATAATGAGCTCAATTTACGCAATCAGCGATGGACGAAATGAAGAAGAAGAAAAAAGAAGAAGAACTTAATTTAAGCAACAATCAATAAAATATGTAAATATAATAAATAAATAATATAATATATATATAAAATATTTAATTAATAATATATATGAATAAAAATTCGTAATTTAAATATATATATTGGAGTAAATAAATACAAATAAGTAATTTAAAATGTATAAATAAAAATATATAAATTATAATAATATATTACAAAATATATTATATAAAAAAAAAATTTAAATGAAAATTTATATATTTTATATTTTCATAAAAATCTGTAATAAAACCATGTAAATAAAAGTAAATTAAATGTATATATAAAACAAAATATCATTCAATACATACAATTATGTAACTAAAAATATATATAAAATTATAAATTAAAATATATAAATGAAACTTTATAAATGTAAACGTGTAAAAATATATCAATTAATATTGTATATGAATAAAGGTTATGGTATATAGTCTTAGCTAAAATAACTTTATTTATAAAACTTTATATGAATTTGTATTATTTACAATTTTGTTTTCATTTTTTTTGTAATTTACTGCCCTACGATTAAACAGATTCACTCAAAACCAAACATATTCACTCTCTCAAATTCACTCAATTTGCTCTCACGGCTCTGCGATCCTAAGGCAAAAGCTTCTGAGCTTTAAGCTTTTTCTTTATGTGCTTAACGTTCGCTTCATAGCGTTCAGTCTCGCTTGAAAAGCGAAGGAGTTGTGATCGTGTTGGGGTGTCGCCGGTCGATACCGAATTTTTGTTTCTATTATTACATTAAAATATTATAAATTTATAATATATATAATTGAATTATAATGTTTTAGCAGTAAAAGAAAATGTTTATATTTTAAACTATTATTGTAGTAAATATATAGTATCATTATATGAAAAGCAGACACAATTATAAAGTAAACAAAAGAATGGAAGAAGAAGCAGAAGAATAGAGCTATAAAAAGAGAGAGAGAAATAGAATGTGTTGAAGAGAGCTTGATAGAGCGAGGCAGGAACAGCTAGACAGAGAAAGCGAAAGAGAAAGAAAGAGAGACACAGAGAGAGAGAGAGAGAGAGAGAGTGAGTGAGAGGGGGAAATCGTTAGAGTTTATTTGGTTAATGTAGTAGTGGTAGTAGAAGAGTCTATAATAATGCCAGGATAGTATTAGCCATAAATCAATTGGCTTTAATGCCGGGGTCTGTCCTGGCCTGGCTATTGCCTACTGGCTGCTTGGCTGCACAACAAATCTGTGCAACCTTAGTGCAAAACCGCAAGCCAAAACGCGTTTTCGATCATAAATAATGATGTGACGCTGGTCAGGAGTGGCAAGTGGCAAGTGGCAAGTACCAGACGAGGCAACAGGAGCAACGAAAGGAAGGGGAGGGTTTCACGCGACGAAGCGGTAACAAGGCTAGTGGCAAAGTGGCGCCAGTGCTAGCCCGAAAACCTAATTAAGCCACAGCAAACCGGAAGTGGAAGGCACTGAACTGTCAGACCAAAACACATTGAAGGACGTAGTGAGAGAGCGAGACAGAGAGAATAGGAGAGAGGGACAGTGAGAGAGTTGAATGCGAGAGGCGCCACGGAAGCGCTCAAGTGTGGCAACAATGGTTAATGCTTAAGTAATTACAATAGCACAACGATTAACTATGCAGCCTGCTTACAGGCCTCAAAACCATAGATGAGGAGGAGAGAAAGAGGCAGAGGCAGAGGCAGAGAATGAAACAGCGACTGAGACAGAGGCAGAGGATGAAGCATTGGCCGAGGCAGAGTCTCCTAATGAAGCCACTCGACAGCAGCTGTTAGAGTGAAGGAGGTTGTATCAGAGGAAATGGGAGAGAGGACACAGGATGCCGGACATGGGACATGGGACATGCGACACAGAGCTTTGGACTTAGAACTCGGCATGCAGCTAATTATCACAAACACACACACA
Source organism: Sphaerogastrella javana (assembly GCA_037040025.1). Taxonomy (NCBI): domain Eukaryota; kingdom Metazoa; phylum Arthropoda; class Insecta; order Diptera; family Drosophilidae; genus Sphaerogastrella; species Sphaerogastrella javana. The sequence goes on along the minus strand of JBANCZ010000866.1, from coordinate 15,966 downwards.
CACACACGCACACATATAAAGAGTAGGCACCGTTACACAGGCTACAAGGCAATTGATGCCAATTTGTTAGCATATGTAATTAAGAGCATACACACTCCATAATACCCTAACAAAATTATTATTTTTAAACACCCAGCTAATTTCATGTATATGAAATAAATAAAATAAATAAATTTAAAATATATATATTATTATGAATATATATAAACATAAATTTATAATAAAACACACATTTTCCATTGAATCATCCAAATTTATTTGGTCGCCTTCAAAGTAGTCCCCATTAAAGAGACAATACACATATGCCAGCGATTCTGCAAGACTTGGAAACATTTCTTAAAGGCATTTTCCAGAATAGCTCTGAGGTTCGGTGCCGGATTTTGTTTGATGTCTTTAATGGTGCTAATACGGGCTCCACGGAGCTGCAACTCGAGTCGAGCAACCGAAAAGAAGTTGCACGGAATACGGAGCTTCTTCGATTGTATCTATGGAGTTTTTCAACTTGTATTCGTTCACAATGATAGCTTGATGTGACGGCACATTGACGTCTCGAAGAATCCCACAATTCCGATCGCTTTTCCCAATTCTTTCACGCCGGATCGCCAATATACGATCAAGAAAAGCTCCTTATGAAACACTAGAACGTAAATATTTGTTAATTAATCCAGTCCTGGTATTTTTTAACAAGAGAATTATTATTTATTAGCATTTTTACCCATGATATTTTTCAAAGTGTACTAATATTTTTTTTCTGAGTGTACTACTTGAGTTACTGCAATATTTTGCTGCTGCTGTTGCTGTTTCTTTTTATTTATTTCTTTTTTTTATGTATGTGAATTGATGTTATGAGCTCATCGATGGTTGAAATTTTTTTAGTCGCTTGATTGATTGGGCCGCTGCGTGTGCTACATGCCGCAAAAAGGCAGGCGCTGGGCAAGGACTATGCCACAGTTACAGCTATAGCTTGCGTCTCTAACTGCTACTCTATCTCTAACTCCTGCGACGACTTTTTCTCTGTCTCCTTCTCCTTCTCCGTTCGCGTCTCCAATTCTGCCTCTGCCTCTGCCTCTGCCTCTCTGACTAAGGCTCCGGCCTGGGGCATGCTTTGGTTGCAAGAGCCTTGTGGCCGCAGACTTGGTGACGCTGTTCGAGCGTTTGGCCCATTATTTTTCCATGCACAACGCACTTCAGACATTTTTATGCTTTATGCCACATTGCGAGGCATGCCACTAGTACAAATGCCGATGCTTGCCCCCTCTCCCACCAATGTCTCTGCCTCAGCCTACTCCTAGTTGTTGTTATTGTTGTTGTTTTTGTCGTTGTGTTTGGTTGGCCAACGCATAAGCCACTTAAGTTACTAGTTTGTTTTTTTTTTGTGAATTTTTGTGTGTTCATTTTTGTGGCACACGCGCCTGGAGCCGCCATTTAGCGCCCCAAGTTTTGGGCGTCATCGATGCCGCTGCTCGACGCTTGCCAAAAACGCATTTACTGCCACCAAAAATTGGGCTACAAATGCAAAGGAATGGTGATGGAGAGGGGGCGGAGGAAGGGGAGCGAGAGGGGAGGGGGAGGGAGGTAGTGGGGCAAGCCTTGACGTTACCACATTGCATAGTTTAAGTCGAAAGTTTTAATTTATCTTAGATGCAAATACGGGGTATGCTTGGTTTGTAGAAATCAACAGAGAGAGAGAGAGAGAGAGATAGAGAGAGAGAGAGAGAACAGAAAAAGACCGATTTAAATTAAATTAAATTAATAATTAAATTAATTAATTAAATTATTAATCAAATTATATTAATTTATATTAAATTATTAATTAAATTAATTAATAAAATGATCAATTAAATTATATTAATTTGTATTAATTAAAAATAAAATTTTTAAATTAAATTATTAATAATTAATTATTATAAATTATTTTTCATCTGAAGTTAAGAGAAACAAACTTTTTTTTCTCCTGCTCTTTGCCCTCTATCCTCTCACTTACGCCATTGCAGGGTATGTGCTGGTCGTTCAAGCCTGTTTTTTACATTCTTTCTGTTGGCCGTGGCGCATAAATTGCCGGACTGTAAAGCGGCTTAAACGAATTGCCGCTCTGCCGCAGCAACAACTTGGCAACTTGCACTTGCAACATTTAACCCACACTACAAACACATTCCCTTTCTCTCTCTCTCTCTCTATCTACCTCTCTACCTACCCTCTTTCTTGCACTCCTTTTGTTTGTTTGTTGTTGGAAGTTTTGCACAATTTATAAATAGTTTACTGCGTTTTAAAGTTTTGCACTTGCAACTGCTGCATCTACTATCTCTCTCTCTCAATCTCTCCCTCTTTCCCCCCTCCCCCTTCTATAAAAGTATACATTGCATCTTGCAACTTGCAACTTTTGTGATAGTTTTTCTTTTTTTTTTTTTTGATAAAATTAACAAAGGCATTTTATTGGCAAATTAGATTTTGGCGCATTGCTTTTAACGAACTGCAAGAAAACAATGGCAACATTTAAATACAAGCAAATGAGAGAGACGGAAATACAAACAAGAGGGAATAAAACGTTTGTGTTTATATACTCAGGCCTTACAGTGTTATTTAACAGAGATTAAACATTCTAACGATTCACAACAGAAAGTTACTTAACAGCGCAGCAATTAAAGCTGTTATTAACAGAGCGTTACACTAACCTTCGATGATTTGCTTGGCTGTCGCCATCTAGCGGCCGTCTGTATGTCATTTTATTCAACTGCGGGAGCAGTGGAAAGGGAACAGCGATGAGGGAACAGGGGAAAGCGAAGTGGGTACAGATGACAAGGCACGTAGAACATGGAATATGGAACTTGGCATATTAGATTATGCTTAACATAATTATGTTAAAGCTTTGCTTGGTATTCGCAAGTTTAAGTACTCAATGCTAAAATGAGAGAGCGGCCTGTTGACACGCAGCGCTCCATGCAAATGAGAGAGCGAAACGAAGGCCGATGAAAGCAGCCATTACACTCAATGCAAATGAGAGAGAGAATCTAATGCATCGTCGGCGCGCTGCTCTCACATCAACAAAGACAGTAAGAGAGCGAAAAAGTCCGTCTATAGAGCTGAGAGAGTGAAACTGACACAACGTCGGCGCGCAGTTCTCAATATATAACAACAACAAAAACTGAACGAAGCAGCCAAGTGAGAGAGCAGTACTCACAAAAAATAGAACGAAACAAATGAACGAACAAAGGGCCGAAGGCTGTTGCTCTCAATGTAAGAAAGAGAGCGTTGCTACCGAACAGTCGGCGTAGGGCGAAACGAAGCAAACGATAGATCACACGAGTGCGTGAGAGAGAGAGAAAAAGAAAAAGGTCTCACGAAATGTTCGTACAAGTTGAGCCCAAGCGCGACTATCAAAGAGCATCGACAGCTTTTCAGCTAATGCAATGCAAGCAGTACGACTCTGTGTGTGCGATCGTCGACACGTGCAGTGCGGATAAATACGTAAGGGTGAGTATAGCAAAATTAAAAATTGATAAACAAAAACATTTTTATTTCAACAAGTATTTTCAATACTAACAAATATTCGCATAAATATGGAAATAATGTAATGGAAAATGATATAATATTGGGAATGATGTAATATTTAAATAATCTGAAAAAAAAAAACATATTTTTATCAAATTTCATCAATATAATTATTGAATATGTGTGGCCACATATTGCCACTTAAGGAGCGCTCAAGCAAGACCTAAGCAGCATGCCGCAAAATGTGGCAAGTGCTGCATTGAAAGCACGACGCTGCTTGCATTCTTTGACAAATCTGACAACGCGACAAAGCGACGCCAATGCGTCTCTTCTCACTCTCTGACTCTCTTTATCTCACTGTCTCTCTCTCTCTCTCTCTCTCTCTCTCTCTCTATCTATCTCTCTGTCTCTCTCTCTCACTCTCACTCTCTTTCTCTGGTTGTCTCAATGTTCCTTTCGCTGTTAGCAACTGATCAAATGGCATGCTTTTAGCATATTTTACATGCCAATCTTTTAGCTGTGGCATGCGGCATGCGGCATGCGGCAAGCAGCGCAGCGGCAAGATGTCTGCATTTATGCATAAGTCGTAAGTAAAACTTTTCGCACGCAAAACGCAAAACGGAAAAAGCAAGTTGCAACTTGTAGCAGGACTACGCTTGCAGCTTGCAACTTGCAACTTGCAACTGGCAAAGTAAACACACTCGAACCCCGCAAAAACTTTTGCCTGTTGCAAGGTGCGACTCTTGCTCTTGACTTAACACATTTAGCCTGATTTCACTGTGTTGCAGCAATTTTTTTTTTCATTTTCATTTTTGTTGTTGTTGTTGTTGCTTTTTTTGGGGCAAGTTCTTTGCTTGCGCTCAATTTGCGAATTTTTCGCGCGCAATTACTCAGCGTTGAGGTCTTAGGGGCACGTCTAAAGCTTGCCCCATCTAGTGGCAGCTACTTGGCTTCGCTCTAAGCTGACTAAAAGGTGCAAAGTAACTGCCATAAGCCGCTTGACGTTGCACTGCCACATGGCTATCATTTTTTATAAGCCCAAAGCAAACAGAAGCTAAAAAGCTGCAGTCGAGTGAGCCTAAACAGCGCTTAAATTCTATGAGAGTTCTCGAACTTCACACATTTCGAAAGCTAAAAGTCTAGGGTATCTAGTATGGCATACTTGTTGACAGTTTCTCAACTTTTCTCTTTCATTTCTTTCATTTCCCTTGCTGTCTGCGCGTCTGTCTGTCTGTCTGCTTGTCCGTCTGTCTGTCTGCCTGTGTGTCTCTACTGCCTTTGTCGACCATGTGGCGTATGCGTAATGTGCTGAAGACCTACGTCTTGGCCTGACTTTCATTGACTCACTTTTAATTGGCTGACAGCGCTTAACCCTTGGCCACATAAATCTTGATCAAACACATGAGGCCACCCTCAATCCTTAACCCATTACAGCCCCTTCTACTACCCCCAATGCTCACTTAACCCTCTCTCCCTCACTCTCCTTCCCTCTCTATCTCTCTCTCTCTATCTCTATCTCTCTCTCTCTCTCTTTGTTTAAATCGACTTTTAATCTTTTGCAGCATATGCGCTCCAAGTGCCATCAACTGACCAGACACGAACTCTGACCCACCTCCCCCCGGATGGAGAATGAGAAATATGTGCAGAAAAAAAAAAAAATGAAAGAAAAATGCTTGAACTAAGCAACTTTTCTGTGTGAGTGGGCAAAAGTTGCGGCTGTCGTTGCATGCAGCGCGTTAATAGCAGCAAAACTCAACTCTGTTACAGTTGCAAGTTGCAAGTTGCAGTGGCAATTGCTGTTGCAAGTTGCAAGTTTGAGTGTTTAATTGCGGCACTTCAATTGAAATCAACAATGTGCACATACTATATGACATATAGAGCAATACAAACTTTGGTTATGCTCTATATATTACATAAAATTCAGTTCTACATTACAGCTTGTGGAGATTGGTAAAATTTTTTTTAATTTAATTGCAGAAAATCCCACATAATTTACAAACTATGCGAGCTAGCTACTTATTTTAATAATTCGCTGCAACTATATTATATCTTTATATTTGATTATATTTTATTTTAATATATTGTTTATGTGCTATAAGAATATTTTGGTGCAATCCTTGGGTGAATGAAGCGCAAATAATGTTGCCTACTTTTATGGGCTTTTTTTCTTTCAAATTTAACGGTTTGTAAATTTATGTTAGTTAGTAGCTTATATGGTTTTAACTCACGTGCATATATTCATTATATTTTTTTATATTTAACGCCTTTTCTCTGCAATATTTCTTTTTAGACTACGAAGTTATCTATGGGCTGAACAAAACTTAAAAAATATTGCCTACTTCTAAGGGCTTTGAATTATTTCTTAAGCAACTCAAAAAAAAAAATCAATTACACTTCAAATGGTTTACTATATTATATATTTATATTATTTCAACTTGTCTGCATTGTATATTTATTTAACCCTTTGTGAGCACTATAAGCCAGTCCATGTGGCTGATCAAAGCGCTGTCAATGGCATTCATATCAGGCCAGATGCCTGGCACTACATTATGGCCATATATAGACTCATGGTAGAAGTATCGCTGGCACTAAACCTAGAGCGATCCATTGACGCACTTCATTTCACCCAATGACAAATGACAGCTTGCGATTGCTGGGCGGGGTGGGCGTCATAAGAAGCCGCATTACAGGGCGACATATTGCACTATAGCCGAGGGTGGGACATCGGCGGGGGGCGGTGGGACATCGTCGAGGGGTGACAGCAACGGCAAGGGTTTAAAATTTATGCGCTTGTTTGTGCAGCGGCAATTTGAAAGCAGCTTCGACTCAGACGCAGCTACTGTCTCTCTTTCCCTCTCTCTCTCTCTCTCTCTCTCTTCCTTTCTTCCCCTCTTTCTCTCTCGGAGAGTCAGGTCCTTTATAGGACAACTATTCATTTATGGTCTTATTTATGGGCGCATTTAAACAGCCGACAAAAGCGGCCAATGGCCAAAAGCGTTACTGTCAGCCAGCGTTATGCTTGTATATATCGTCCAATTTTACAGTTACATGCCATGGCCAGTCTGTCCGCTGTCCGCTTGTCTCTTTGTCCTTCTATCGCTAATGGATTGCGGCACACAAATCTTGAAAATTACCCGGTAAAACTTTGAAATTAGACGTGAGCATCGTTACGTATTGAAAGGATGCGACGCGGCCAACTGGCGACTCTGGCTAGACTAACAAAAGTCTTGGCTAATTTGTAGCTAGATATTTGATCAAAGGCCAATATAAAGCGAACAGCAAATACACCCTAAATATTGCCATAAACAAGGGGTATTTACAGACACTAAAGACAAAGCTTCAAAATTGTATTAAAATGGTTTTAGATTAATATTAATAGTAATATTCATATGTTTTTTTAAATTTCCATTTTATGTTACTTATTTACATAATTTAGTAGATAATTCACCTCAAAACACCCCAAATATTACCATAAACAAAGGGTATTTGCACACGTTAAAGACAAGGCTTCAAAATTATAGCAAAATTAGCTTAAAGTAATTGAAATAGAAACATTTTTAAATTATTTGAAATATATTTTGTATGCTGCTTATATGTAATATTTAGTAGATTATTCCCTTCAAGTGTCTGTGCATATTTACAGGGTATAAAGCAAACGAGTTGTTATGCTTGTCTTCAGGCTGATTGGCCAAGTTGCAGCCACATTTGCGGCACATGTCGTTGCCAATTTGTTGTGGCAAGAAAACAAAATTGTTTGTGTCTCTGTTTCTACTTAAAAGCACACAGCAAACACTAATTGAGGCCCAAACTGCAATTCCAATCAAATTGGGCGTGGCCAAGTAGGCGTAACAGAACGTAATATGCTATGACAATTGTCCAAAAAAAAATATATATAGAGAAAAATTGTAAATATAGAAAAAAATAATACAAAAATGCACAGAAATTGCATTAAGCCCCAAGTATATTGAAATTTAATGTCACTTAAATGTGTATGAATGTATGTGTCTATGTATGTGTCTATGTATGTGTCTATGTGTGTGTGTGCGTGTAGCACATATATGCACATACAGTAGAGCTTATGCGCTGACGATCCAGACAGATCGGGGCTCAGACTCAGCCCACAGGCAGCTCTTTGTCGAGAGCTACAAAATCGCAAAATCCCAGGCCTAAAAGCAACAACAACAACAAGAAAAAATTGGGCATAAGTAACGTAAAGTCCACATACACACGGATACATTCACACACAAACACACACACACACACATACATACATATATATACATATGTAGAGCAGGCAACACTGATGTATGTATAGAGAGCTCACATGGCAAATGTAACGTAAAACGTAAAATATTCCTGAATGCAATTCCCTTGCATACCAACACACACACAGATAGTACACACAGATACACAGATAGTACACACACACACACTCAGACACACTTACACACACATTGTGGAAAAAGTCAAACTACAGCATTGCGGATGTTCAGGACATTCAACTGCACTTTGACCCATATTCCATTCCATTTTGTTGCAAATAGTAGTAGCTGCAGCTGCGACGGACCTACAGACGGACGGATAGACAAACGGACAGACGGACGCACGGATTGGACGTACAGACGGGCCTGGCCCTTGCGACGCACTGCACAAAAACGAGGCGAACCAAGCGCACGAGCAACAACAACAAAAACAACAAAAACAGCAACAACAACAGCAACAGCAACAGCAACAGCAACAACAACAACAATAACAACAACAATAACAACAGCAACAACAACAACAACAGCAACATCAGCAACAGCAACAACAATAACAACATCAGCAACAACACCATGAAGAGCAACCACAGCTGTTGGCAAAGACTTGGCTAAAATCCCTTCATTCCCCTTGCCCCTTTGTCCCATTGCCACCCCCCTCTCTACCTCTTTCATGCTACTGCCATTTGGCCACATTGTGCCCCGCCCACTGGCCACGCTCTGCCCCTGCTTTGCCACCACTCTGGCAACGCTTTTCGAAGCCAGTAAATCGTTTAGCTGCATGGCATTTGCAAGAGCCTCTCACGATTTGGTTTGCTGCCCCTGCTCCAAATAAATGCAAAACAAACACACAGACAACCAACAAAAAAAAAAAAAAAAAAACAAGCAAGAAGAGAAAACTATAAACAAAAACTGATAGCAAAATCCAGCGACAAAAATTTGCTACCTGGAAAAACTATAGGAGAGAAATATTTACGCCTTCGTACGCAATGGGCGTGCCATGCGTATCAAAAAAGTAACTCTATAGCTGCTACTTTCAGGCCCTTGCTATAATTTTTAATTCACGCCACAAATGAAACGCCCCATGATTTACGACTTGTGTGCTAAATGTAATAATATTTATGCTCAAAATAAATAATGCAAAAATTCTTGGATATATATATAAAGCATACATGATATATATATATCAATATTTGGAATATTTGCCTAATTAAAAACCGAAATAGATATAAGCTGCATGGGGAACAGAAAAATTTGTGCTTGGGCCTCAAGAAGCAGCTTTATGCAGTAGTAGTATTATGGAATTTTCATAATGATTTGCAAAATCAAAAATTCTGTTTAAATTTATTAGTATTTATTTATTTATTTATTTAGTAAGATCTTTGATCGAAAGGGCTTAAAAATGAATACAAATTCTTTGAAATTTAAGGCTTTTAGGCAAATTAAAATAATTTCACATTTATTATCAACATTACTTTAACTTTTCTAATTAATTAGATTTTAAATTAAAGAGGTTAAAAATTTATTAAAAATTCATCAATACTTAAGGCTTACAGACAAATCAAACTGAATAGAATATCTAAAAGCAATAAGTATATATTTCTGCTATACATATGTTCAGAGCTTTAAAGCGAAAGATAGAAAGAAAGAGAGACAGAAGGAGAAAGAGAGAGAGAGAGAGAGAGAGAGAGAGGGAGAAAGGAATTGTCCTAAATGACTGCGGCATTTGGTCTTTGGTCTACGGGTTCGTCTAGAGCTCAAAAACTCAATCATATTTCAACAAACAAAAGCGTACAGCATGACAAAGAAGATGCCAATAAAATGAAGCAAAAACATAAAAAGCAAAAAAAAATTTAAACAAAAACAAAGAAAACGATAACAAAATATACAACAACAACAAAAAGAAAACAGAGCTCCGACTGCGTGTTGGCCAAAACTGTGGGCCATGGTCTGCCATTAGAGCATTGAGTCGAATTTTTTGATAGTTAGAGGAGGATGACGAGGAGGGGGAGGTGGGCGTCACAATTTGGCAGAGGCCAGATGTTGGACAAGTTTAGAGTCTTTTTCCCCAAGGCGCAGGTGTGTTAGTGTATGAATGTGTGTGTGTTGAACACATCCGCAATGCAAAGGCAATAAACCAAAAATACGTCAACAACAAAACCACAAAAACAACACGAGCAGAACACTAACACACACACAAACTCACACTCAAATACACACATACACATACATACACACACACACACACACACACACATCTATACACACATGTGTGACAGGTAAACGAGGTAATTTTAATTATGGCCACATTGGTGTAGCTGCCACTTGGTTCATCAGCATGCCACCGGCATATGCCACACCTCCACCATCCCTCCCTTCTTATGCTCAACCAACAGTAGAGTCCTTGGCCCACGACCATGCCCACCTGCCCGCCCACTCGCTTGCTACGTTATGGATATGCGCCAATTGATGTGGTATCTATATTTTTTTTTTGTGTTCTTTTTTTATTTGCTGGCCAAGAGACGCAACATTTCGCATTTCGCCTCTTAGCCAAATTACATAAATTAGTCGCGTCTGTATTTTTCTCTCCCTCTCTCTACTCTTCCCTCTTGCCATTTGTGTTTGTTTTTTAAACCATTTGCAATCAAAGCTAGCTAAATTTAATGGACTCCTGTGTAAAGTTTTCCCGAGCAGCGAAACGAAACGCAGAATGAAAACGATACGCTGCATACAACTACGTGATATTTGCAGCTTATACACACAGAGAGAGACAGACAGAAAGAGAGAGAGAGAGAGAGAGAGAGAGAGAGAGAAAACAAAACAAAAACCTACAAAACGCTACCTTGTATAAGCATGCTCTAGTCGTGAGTAGTCGACGTGTCAAGGCAATGGAAATGACAAAATTTCATTCATTTTTTAGACTCTGTGTTTATATACAAAGAATTTCTATTTTTCAAATATTTTATACATTATCAATTGAAACATTTTTTTGCCATAATTATAGCAAAATATTTATAGCAAGTATAAATCAATTACATTATTATAAAAATTAGGTAAATAAATTATTCTTTCATTAATATTTTCCACTTCATCAATTGCAGATTTTGTAAGCCATAATTATAGGAAAATATTTATAGCAAGTATACATTAATTATACGCCGACTACTTATGGCAAAATATTTAAAGCATGTATAATTACTCACAGCTTACTTACTTACAGCTTAAATAAGGTAAATAACAAAATAATTATGGCAACAAATTTATAGCAAGTATAAATGTATTATACTTCAATTTTTTACACCATAAATTAGGTAAATAGAAATAAAATACCCTAATAAAAAATAAACAAAGAGCATTTGGTGTATTACTGATTTCATTAGAAGCCGCTGAGCATCGAAATCTCTCTCTTCCACTCTTTCTCTTCCTCTTTCGCTCTGTGTGTCGAATGAGCGGTTTAACTGGATTGAGGTTAATGTTAAGAGCGAAAGAGAGAGAGAGAGAGTGTGTGTGTAAGTTAGTAGAATGGGGTATATTGTGCGGTTGTTTGGCTTTTTTGGCGGTGCACCACTGCGTATACGTAATGTTGCATTTTTAGTGCTCCTCTCTTTCTATCTCTCCCTATCTCTTTCTCTGTCGTTGTCTGCGGCTCTTGTTGTACATTTGTGCTGCAGTTTGGGAATTGCTTTCAATCCCCCTCCCCCTCCCTTCCGCCTTCCCCTTCCTTCACCCCTTTCTACGCTGATGTTGCTGCTGTCCCTTTGTCTATTTTGTGCATTTTTGCGCATACCTTTGGCAGTTTTTGGCAAAGTCAAAAGGTCTGGATTCTCTAGCCAAGCATACCCTCCATCCCCCGTCCCTCTGCATGGTATCTATGACTATTTCTATTGGCATCTCGCTCTGGCCATTTTCTTGTTGCGTTTCTTTTGCGGTCATAAAATGTAGCTGGTGCCCGAAAAACGAAATATGGGCCCAGGTCTCGCACATTGCACATCGAAAGAGGTAATTTAATTTATGATGCAGTAAAATTGAAAATCCTCCCGGGCATTACACAGAGCGTAACAAGCAAAGAGAGAGAGGAAGGAGAGGGAGAAACATAGTAAGAGAAAGAGGAGCTGAAATGTATGCTGAGGTCTCTTCTTTTTTTTTTTTTTTTTTGGTGACATGCTGTGTTCATGTCCGTCCGATGCAGCTGTCTACCTGAGGGTCCAAATGCAGCTCTGTCTTCCCTTCTCCCCTCATCCACTACTCTCTCCCTCTTTAGAGACTGACAGTTACATATGCCCAACTTGTTGGCCTAGGCTTAGAGAGCAGATGAGAGCCAAGTTTTTGTTGCCTTTTGTGGCTTTTGCCTGCCAACGCGTGCCAGCATCGCTTTGATGAGCCACCTCAGCATGCATAATGCACTCGCCGAAAGAACGAATGAAAGAAGAACGAAAGACGTGTGTAAATCCAAGAAAAATTGACTACATCTGCCCCAAGTTGGCCATAATTTATATAAAGACTTTTTCCAATAAGGGGTGTTATTTTGTATGACCCTCTATTCGAAAAGATGTAAATTCATAAAAAGAAAATTAATTAAAATTTCAAATTGTTTACTAAAATTAACTTTATAGTTTTTGCTTAATAATAAATTAAATATTTAATCATTTCTGTACTAAAAATAAATGTTTCTTTAAATAACATAATAACACCTCTTAGTGGAAAGCTTTCTATGAAATGCAGCAGCAACTCTTTCATAGTCAAATTATTGTTTACATGTATATCGATATCGATAATTATTTCTAGTGCATATCGCTCAGTGTATTTATGTCAACGCACGAGCTGTTGCCACTAACCTGCCCCAAGAGCAGCAGCAACAGCAGTAGCAGCAACAGCAGCAACAGCAATAGCAGCAGCAGCAGCAGCAACTCCATATCTGCCACATGCATATATAGAAGCTATATATATATATATAGACTGTTCAAGGAGTGGCAAGTGGGGAGTGGGGATCGAGCATAGGGTAGTAGTTGGGAGATGGCAGTGCCGGGTTTTTGGGGTGAGTGCGGAGTTTACCAAAAACTGATAACACACTGGCGAGCCGCACTGCACTGGACTCGAGGCAACATGCAACATTTTTGTGTTGTGTCTTTCTTTTGTCTCTGTGTACTTTTTTTGTGCATGTATTCGTTTATGGGAGAAGGAGATGGTTAGGGGGGTTTGGGGGTCCGGGAAGTTCATGGTTTGGGGGTTGGTTCTGTTGCTGTTGCAGCGTCTGCAAGTTGTTGGAGCGTGGAGGCTGGGTCCATGGCTTTGCATATTAAATATGCAACAGCCACACGCGGCAAGGACCATAAAGCACCTGGAAATACCTGCCACAGTGGCAGCAACAACAGCAGCAGCAACAACAACAACAACAACAGCAACAACTGTAACTGTATGCCTATCGCTGGCCGTGCAAAAGAATTTACGAGCTGGCAAAGTATGAAAGGGCTTGCATGTAGAGAGAGTGAGGGTGAAAGGGGGGAGGGGGCAGGTAACGTCACAGATATGACGTGCATCCAATCATTTTAACGCAAATAAAGCACAACAGATGGCGCTCTTACAGACCATGCTGCCACTGTGTGTGAGTGTGTCTCTGCCTTGTAAGTTGACGCACGAGTGCGCGTGGATGCCACAAAACTGACAGCCTGCTGCAACTGCAACAACGACAGCAACAACAACAAAGCGAAATGTGCGTCGCGTGGCAGCTTATCAGCAGTAGCAGCATCAGCTACAGAAACTTCTGTAAGATGCTCTGTTTTATGCATGCCACTGGCCTGTGGTCACTTGTGGCATGCCCCGCTGCTGCTGAGGGAGGGGGGAGGGGGGCACACTTTTGTTTGCGCTGCGGTGGCCGCACGGCGCTGGCAATTGGAATTTTTGTCGCATTTACCAAAGTGCAACGGGGGCTGTGGCAGCAGCTTGTGGCCGGCCAATGCTGCTGCTGCAGATAAATCTCATGAAATAATTACACGTGTTACAGTAAATGCTGTTAAATTGCCCCAGACTCTAGGCTACCTCTATCCCTCTCTCTCTTGCTCACTCTCTCTCTCTCTCTCTCTCTCTCTTGGTCTCTCGCGAGACACACGGAGTGGCAGTGGTGCACCCGCAGCATGGCGGCATGTAAAATGCATTCATGAATGAGTGGACTGCATAAGTGCCACACACAGAGGCAAGTACACAGCGGAGAAAGGGGGAAGGGGGGAGGCGGCAGGAGGCATTCGGCATGCAGCGGTGTCAGTGTGGCAAGCACGCAATGAAAACGACTTGCGAGTATTTCAATTTGCCACACCAAAGCGAACCAAAGTGCAGCAAGTGCAAAGGGAGGCTGTATGGAGGGAGGGAGGGAGGGGGTGTGGCAAGCCAGGTGGCGGTAACCAGCAAAAGCCGCAGGCCTTATGCCCAATTGGGGAAAATGATTTTGTGCCATTGCGGCAGCAAAAACACACACACACACACACACACACACACACACACATACACACATGCTTATAATATGCAAATATTGCTGTATCTATTGCTCATAATTTCGAAACGAAAATCAAGAAGAATTGTTTAAGCACTCACGCCTCTGGGCAAAGGCAAGGCGTGGCACTCGCTGTGATAGCTTCTACTTCACTTTCAGTTTCTTGCAGTAAGGCTAGAGCGGGACAGAGCGAGGCAGCAAGAAAGCGAGACAGCAATACAGAGAAGGCAAGCACGCACAGGCACACACACGCACGCAACACACATACACACACATATACACACACGCACACGCATTTGCAGTTAATTAAAAGTATTTATGACACTGCTGCACACACACACACACACACACACACACACACACGTACATAAAAAATGTAAGTCTTAAGTACAAAAGTCCACAAGGATCGTGGGAAGTTCCAAACGCACCGAGACGACGACGACGACGACGACGGATCGCAAAACGAGCTGAGCACAATATGTACGAGAATATCTGTGTGTAGAGTGTGTAGAAAGATAAAAAAAAAATGTTGCAAAAAAAAACACGCATAGTAGAGCATAGAGAAGCCTAGGGAGCCTAGGGTGGCAAAGGGAGTAGAGGGGGTAAACACATATTCTGATCCCTAAGGGTGATTCCTGATTCCAAAAAAAAAAACCAATATTCTCAGCCAGAAAAAGCAGCATCAGTCACAATTTCGACGGAGACAGTGATGAGTAAAATAAAACAAAAAAAAGAAGGAAAAAAGGATAACAGCGTCTTGAAAGTCCTCGCTGAGGGGTCATGAGAAGCGACAAAAAAAAATACAACAAAAAAATTCACAAAAAATACACAAAAAATACACAAAAAAATGCACATAATGGAGCCACAAAAAAATGCTTATGCTAATGGAAATTCAAAATTACAAAAAAAGCTTTAAAAAAAGTCAATTTGCATGTTTTCTAAAAGATTTTCTTTCGCTTTGAACGAATTCAAGCTTTACCATTAACAGCGTTTGCTGTCTCTGTTAACTTAACATGCGTCTGTTAAACAGTACTTTAACTTATTAGTTGGGAAACAATTTACAAGTCTTAATAGATGTTCGCTTACAGCTAGGCATACCTTAGGCCGGCGCTGATTGTAGGGTATACGGAAAGCCCAGACGATATTTGCCTAGAGCGTAAAAAGCAACTAAAGCGGAATGAGCATTATGAGCAATGTTCTCGCTCATAATCATCAACGTCGACTGCAGCAAACAGCAACCCCTTTTTCGAGTGGGGTGTAAAAACTCTTTTTACAGCCGCTGTACCTCCGCCTGTGACTCTGCTTTCGCCTATGCCTCTGCCTTCGCCACTGCCTCTGTCGCTGTCGCCGACGAAGTTCGCCACAGTTCGCCGCAGTCCACAGCCTCTGCCACGCTCAAGGCGTGCACATGCACACGGACATGGGAAATGAATGAGAGACGACGATGGCGGCGGCGACGGCGACGGCGACGGTGACGGCGATGATGACTTTGACTATGACGAGGGCGAGGCGACGGCGAAGGCGAAGACTGCGAAGACGGCGACGATATTGCCGGAGTAGACATGCCGCAGAATGCAATCAACTTGAAAAGTACTTGAGAATCTGAGCGACGGCGTTATTCAAATTTGAAAATAAAAGTGAAACAAAACAAAAACAACAACAACAACAACAACACACACACACATAGACACATACATATATATATATATATGCAAAAATATAAAGGAAAAGAAT
>JBANCZ010000865.1:0-27682 GCA_037040025.1 Sphaerogastrella javana | reverse complement strand
CAGCATGTTGCTCGATAAAAACGTGCCACGCTGCTTTTGCCGTTTCCATTTTGTGCTAATATTCGGTGCATTTTTGGCGTTGCCAACTCGTCGAAGGTGCGCACAATGTTGTTTGTTATCGATTTGAAATGTAGAAGCACGTGTGCTAAAACCATAAACAGTTATTATTATTATTATATATATTACTATTATTTATTATTTTTTTATTGAGTATATGTATGTATGTTGTATATGTACGAGTTATTCCATGTAATATAATAACTCTTATACAAGCCTCGATTTATTTTTATCCGTTCGGTCTATCATCCAGCCGTCGGATATTATGGAGAGCTTATCAAATTTATTACGCATATTTTCGAGAATTTGTTCTCGATTCTCGTTTAGTTTCTTTAGCTGATTCTCTATTTTATCGGTTACACCATTTTGTAGGAGCAATCCATAGTCGATATATGACGCTAAACTATCGAATTGTGCATTCAATTGTTTTTCACTTCCACTTAATATAAAGAATCCTGAATTTCCAATGAATTCAACAGGTGGTGCATTTATTGGGGACTGTGAAATCTCTTGTATGACATTCATAAAGTTGTTTTTTCTTGTTTCTAGTTCTTCTAGTAGTTTCGGCAGTGTTGAACGAGAGATAATAAATGGACCTACATTCATTTGTGATTCGTCCTGCCCAGATTGATCTTGCTCTGTTGCGGATGTTTCTCGGCAGTCAATTGTATCTAGATGCTCTGCTTGTTCCTCTGCTGCATTTTCTGAGGATGCATTTTCATACATTAGGTCTTCGGTGTCTTCTATGCTTTGTAGAATTTCAGCTTTAAGATCAGTCTCAACTAGTTGGTCTCCGGCAGCTTTGTTATTGCGCCTAATTTGTTCCTTTTCTATTTGCTTCTCACCCTCCCTTAGCATATTCCAAATTCGATCCGCAACGGGATCACCAGTTACGAATGGTGGCTCTGCCTCCTGTTCGATGTCATCAGATTTGGCATCATTTATCTGTTCATTGTTCCCAATGGCTTGATTTTTACCCGTCAATAGCGGATTCGAGATGAGTTTACAGAATTCACAGTTGCAACCATATGTTGTAGATGCCGCACCCTTAAGATCCTCCTTTGTTGACATATTGCCCGATTCTACTAGCTGTATATTGTTGAGTTTCTTGTTGAAGGCTTTGGACAACTTCTGAATTTTGGTATATGTTGCAATGGCTTTACGGGATATAGTAAAGGTCGGATTTGATTGTATAGTAGCTGCGACATTGTTCTCCTTTTTCTTGAGATTATCATCGAATATGTTCTTCAAGGACTGCAGCTCAGTTGCCAATGGTTTGTCATTCTGCTGCAGTTTTGGCTGTTGCTGATGCGCCAGTTGCTGTTGTAGCTTCTGTTGCTGCTGCTGCTGCTGCTGTTGTTGTTGTTGCTCTAAGCCAGTAGCAGATGACGATACGCCCGACTCTGTGCCGATGGCAGTTGTTTCCGGCTTGTCCGGGTTGGCAGGAGACGGACCAGCTTTGTTACGGTTAAACAATTCAGCGGTAATACTATTGAGACGCTCTTCTTGCAACTGACGCATGATTTCGAAAGCTTTACGTTGTCGTCGCGTGATGACTTTTTTAGGCATTTTGATTGTTTTATTTGATATGTGATTAAATAATGATTTTCAAAATATTAAAAATGTATAATGCATTACATCACAATTAAAACTGAGCAATCGCCTCGTTCTACAAACTTTTTTAAAGGTTACTTCGATTAAACGATTGATCGAATATTCTTAGACTGCTGTTTAGTAGAAATCATCAATAATATACATAATAATATATATGAATCATTCTTGCATTATTTATTTTAGTAAATTAGAAGACTGCGCTCGTTAATTCAGGATTATGGATTCACGAATGCTGAATGTGTTTCACGAGGACCCTTTTGAGGGGAACTTTGCTAAATATGAATCAGAACCAAACTTTTGGTCTACAAATGATGAGTAAGTATTTAAATTACTTGCTCAATTTTAAATTATTTGCTTAATTTGAATTTGTTGTATTTAGTTTGCAGCTAACAGACACGCTAAATGGCATTCTGCCTATTGCTCCCAACGATGAGACGCTGCTTAGCGGAAAGGAAGCAGACGATCATATAGAGAATAGCAAAAATTTAGTAAGATGTTTGAAATAAATGCCAATTAAAAGAAACCGCATTAATTATTGGATTTTTACCATCTATAGCTCATATATAATGACTTTGTCGATCAGCAGCTAAGCGATGGTGCTTATATGCACAATGGTCAAGTGTACAGAACTATCGCAACTAAGGCTGAGGCCTATGAGCAGCAGCTGGACTTGGACGATTTGATGGATTCGGATGATGGACGGAGTCATTGCAGCAACTCAACATTTCGCACACGCACCGATAGCTCCTCCATAGCTGATTATGAATCACATACGAGCGACTACGAAGACGACGTCGATGGATCACCACTTGCCAGTAGGTGTGTACTATCTGAAGATACAATTACGTTGGAGCATGAGCCCAAGAACCGTACGCTTAGTACCAACACTATTGGCTCGGATGCGGATGGCCTTGGACTTAACATTGATGTAAATTTCGATTTGGCCGATTTCATTACAAAAGATGATTTTACGGCGAACATGAATATGTTGCGTGAAAAGTGTTCACCGGTTAAAAAGATTGTGGTGCAGCCTGGCAAATCAGTTGCAGTATCACCAAATGTATATCAGAAATACATGAAAGACATTAAATATACTGAAAAGCTAACACAGGTCGCGTCGCCCACCAAGCATATTGTTATATCTTCAAAGGGTCGCGAGTCTGATAATGATTCGGATTCCATTATCGATGTGGAGACCGTTGATGTAGTTGACGTGGATGAGTCCCTGTGGGCACAGGAACATTTTAATAATGCTGTCACTTTAGATGATCTGAGCTATGTGGATAATGTGAAAGCTGATCCATCCTGGTGTCCCAAGCAAGGCAAGCGTTTACCTGTTGCCGAGGTGAGTACAGATCGATGCGTAAAACATTTGAAGCATGTTTATTCATTCTTCAAATCATTGTCCATACGCAGCACAAACCAGCAACGGGGAGCAACCAAAATACAGCGAAATCTTACAATGCCACAGTTCAAAACGCAGCCAAAGCCCCAGAGCCAACTAATGTCAGTACGGTGAAACCAAAGGCCAGCAACATCTGTCTGGTGCCCAACAAGAAGCAATGTGATTTTCTCAAACGAAAAATGGGTGCCAAAACAATTAGTTCAGGCAATGCTAAAACCAAGGTGGCAGCCAAAAAAATTCAAGAGGCTATTAAATTCCCAGCTGCCAAGAAGCAACCAATGGCTACGACCAAATTAGCCCCCTTGGTACCCAATGGTACCGGTCAGGGTCGAAGCGGCAAGAATCTGGCGTTGCTGAAGCATGAACAGAATGTTGCCAGCACGCGTGGCGATGAGATGCCTGCACCGACACCTAAACGTAAACTCAATTTGGAGGAGTATAAGCAGCGTCGTTGTGGCGCTGTGTTGCCCTCCAAACCGCAGACAAATAGTGCTGTTACGGCCCCAAAACTACCCAAAATAGAGGGTAATGCAACGACGCAACAAACCCCTGTACAAAAGACAAATCCATCGCCCCATAAGGCAGCCATAAGTAGCATTGTCAGTAGTCTAAAAAGCCCTATAAATAGTCAGGCAGCACCACTAACAGATCCAATCACTGCGGCCAAAAACAAAGTGCTCCGCATGCTGGAGATGAAGCGTGCACAACAGTTGAAGATTATCGATTCGCGTGTATCGGCGAAGGTGCCGCGTGTTACGAAACTGCCGCCGCTCAAGGATATTGTTAAGGATACGTACTGTATGGAGACTGAGCCAGAGCCAGCAACAACTAATGCACCGTCAGCAATCAAGATGCATCCGGACTATGAAGAAATTATTATTGTATCAGCCAGTTGCAATACTGACATTACGATACCGCCGCATCAAGCTAACCTTGCACTCAACAAGACAACGACGCCATCGTCACGATCCTTGCTCAAGTCATCGGTGTTGCTGTACAACATGTCCAATGGCACCGATGCGGGAAAGGATCTGACCCATTCGCTAATTGCCAGCATTCAAAGTGAGGTCGTAAGACAAACAAGTAGCATTGCCCTGGCCACGCCTCAAACGACTACACCACAGCAAGGAGCCGGTCAAATTGTACCACATGGCGAAGATATGGTCATAATGCATTTGGCAAAAAATCGCATACGTAAGCGCATGGTGTCCATGGGCACTCAAACTGATCTACAACCGGAATTCCCTCTATTGACGCTGCCCACCACACGTCAATCGCGTGAGCGAACGCGTCGCAGCTACCGCAAGCGTCGCGCGAATAACTCAATGACAAACGACAATTTAAGCTGCAGTTCCTCGAGCTCGTCCTCAACCTGTACCAGCTTGGTATCGTATCGCTCCCGTTCCAACTCCAATTCAACAGAGCGTCTGCGTCATTCCGATGCTACAGTCGCTGGCAGCAGTAGTATTGGTTGCGGCGGAGGTTATTCATCGCGCAGTACACGTCGCCATCGCAGCTCAGTCAGTTCCTCCTCCTACTCCGATTCGGACAGGTATGAGCGGAAACAACGGCAACGTCGCACTAGTTACAACAAGCGACGCTCGAAAAATCCCATTCAAGGCAATTGTTCCACTTCGGAGACCGAATACACTGATCGCGAGCGTAGTCGCAGCCCACATAGACGTTCTCGCTCTCCTTCCAAGTCCCCCACACGCTACAGCGCCACCAACAATACTAACAATCGTCAAGGCTACGCTGATCGTAACGTCTCCCAGCCGGCAGTCGAGGAGCGACGCATTGTGTATGTGGGTCGCATTGAAGCCGAGACCTCAAAGGATATGCTGCGGCGTAAGTTTTTACCCTACGGCAACATTAAACAAATAACCATACACTACAAGGAGAATGGGTAAGTAGACCAAAGCCATATCCAATAGTTGCGCTCATTAATTCATTTGTTCTATTCATAGCATGAAGTACGGCTTTGTGACATTTGAACGGGCGCAGGACGCTTTCACAGCTATCGATACGAGCGCCAGAAATGCACAAATCAACATGTATGACATTAGCTTTGGTGGACGTCGCGCTTTCTGTCGCGCCTCCTATGCAGATTTGGGTTAGTTTGTGTCTGTAGCTTAAATCGAATTAAAAATTTAACGTGTTGCCTAATTTACAGATAATGCCGGCATCAATAACTATCACTCGTACGTGTTTCCAGAATCGAAGACAGTGGAAAAACAGCCCGAAGACTCCTTCGAGGCTTTACTATTGAAAGTAAAAGCAAAACTTAATGCAGGCAAACCTGCAGCAACTCAAACAACAACAACACCACCACCACCAAGTAACCAGGAAGCAACAAGTGGAAACACTGCAGCAGCAAAAGCAGCAGAGAGCAGTAATCCAAGCAACCACAATCAGATGTGACATGCATGCATTTCCTGTAGAGTTGGAATTTATGTATTTCTATTATTTTCATGAATTTCGATGGCGAGCAGCATGAACATTCTGAGTTAAATATTCAAGTAGAAAGTGAGGAAAATATTATTTATCAATCAAATGTATGTATAGACAGATCATGAAACTACTAGATGTACCAAGCAACAGTCTGAAAACTTTTTTATAATT
Organism: Sphaerogastrella javana; assembly: GCA_037040025.1. Classification (NCBI taxonomy): domain Eukaryota; kingdom Metazoa; phylum Arthropoda; class Insecta; order Diptera; family Drosophilidae; genus Sphaerogastrella; species Sphaerogastrella javana. The sequence continues at coordinate 21,984 of JBANCZ010000865.1, read as the reverse complement.
TATTTCTCGTAATAACAGTTGACAATAGCATTGTAAAGGAAAAAGAACACAATCCATAAAAACAATTTGTACAATTCACACTGGGATAAAACAGATATTAGATTAATGCAGCAGCGAATTAAAACACACAACAAATAAACTTGTGATAAACGCGTAAAGCATACAAAGAGCAGTTTATATATGTAAAAAAAAAAAAACTACAAAAACAAAAACAAAAAGCAAAAAAGAAAAACAAATACAGGATACAACAATAGTAAGAATAGAATTTGTAAAATTGATAGCCATAACGTAACAAGCGAAGCACAGAGATCACCAAAATGGACAGCAAATAGTTGAAAATAAGAGAAAGAAGAAAAATATCAATGCAACAGATATGTTAAATTGTTTATTATATATAGTATAAACAATATATGTATTATGTGTATATACTACCCATATACAGATTGAGGGCAAAGGCACGCGCATTGAGCATGCGACGGTCACAAATTAAACTGTTGATAACTAAACTTGATATTAGTTTGTAAAATGAATATTTCGTACGTATGTTATTTTAATTTACACAATATTTGATTTATGGACAGGTAAACAAACAACAAAAGAGAACAACAAATTACAGACAGCAACAACGACAGCGACAGCGACAGCGATAGCTATAAATGAACACACACTAAAATCCTATTTAAATATAAAAATATGAATTATGCTTAGAACACACATATAGAAAGAAGATACCTAGCTGTAAATTTATTTACAAACAAATATGTGAAAAAAAACACACAACACACACACACACACGGACTCAAGAACGAGTTTTAGGCCAACTATTCAATTTACCACTTACTACTTACCACTACTACTACTATATTTACTCATATGTACTTTCACTTAGTTAATTGCACTTACAAAAAACTAGAGAAAATGCAATTTATGTTAAACTTTAAGCAAAAAGTCGTTAAATAATGAAATTTATGTTTTATTTTTATAACATAGCCAACTGTTGGCAAAACTCTTATAGTTAGCAGCAGAAGAAACAAATAAAGGAATGATTGTTTTAAGTTTTTGTACTACTTTTGAATAAACCTAAATAAATAAATGCGCTAGATGCAGCAAATGGAAATTTACAATTACTTTTTACATACTTTTATTTTCAGCTCACAATCACAACTTGAGACAATATTTAATGTTGCGATTTTTAATACGAACGAGAGGCGCGAATACTGCCTCATTTACACATTTCAAAATTTTAAAATTCCAAACACGCGGTGCACAGTTCCGCTCTCGAGACCCTCCCTCCCTGCCACGCACTCTCAGCATAATTTTATGCAAATATTGGTGTCGCTATTCGCATTTTTGTATTATCTTATGGCAGTGTGACATTAATACAAGCAAATGGCGCACTTCCTGCTGAAAGTTGAACTTTAAATGCTCTAGTGATGATATCAAAAGGGGCATATAGAATACGCATATAAAACTTTATGCATATATGTTAATATAGTAGTGGAATTCAAAATGGATTCTAAATTTCATATGATTATATATATATATTTTTTTTTGTTTGCTTTTATTGTTATACTTGCAGCACAACAGAAGTGGAAATTGTGCTAAAATTTAAATTGAATTGATTTCCTAGAACGAAACCTAATCGAATCGACAACGTGCCACACACGAATATCCTGTAAGCGTGTAAGTCTCTTATACGTATACACACGTATATATATATACCATATAACATATAGTATACATTATATACAGTATAACATCTCTGGGTGCGTCCTTGTTCTCCTTGACTGGTCACTTGCTGAGGGCTATTTGTCGAATTGTGTCAGCATTCGGAATGTGAACATACAAAAGTTTTGCGCTTCAAGATGCAAATCGTTTACCTAGTTGAATAGAGTCTAGTGTGAGCACACACACACACACACACACAGTAGTACTACTACACGTGTGTGTGGCTAAGAACTCGATTTAGTAGTGCCCCTTGGCTTTGGCTTTTCACCAAATATCCTTGTTATGTTAACACCGTTCTGTTTGAGTTTGAAGCCAGCACGCCGCATGCCCTGTAATCTGGCATAACTGTTATGTTATGTTACGTTACTCACACACACACACACACATAAACATTTATATGTACATATATATTATATACAGTTTATCGTGAGAATTTAATAGGTTTCAGATATGCGTTCATACATCTGTATAGTACACGTCTATGTATAGTATATTAGCTTCAGGCTTTGAAGTTGTTTGACTTTTATGTGTATTGGCCTGTGTCCCAGTTATTTTTCATGCTGCCACCGCTGCTGCTGTTTTGAATTTAAAATAATTTTGTTATGCTATAAATATTTACAACGCGACTAAATCACATGCAGTTACTGTGTGTGATTGTGTGTGTGTGTGTGTGTGTGAAATGCATTAAATTTTGCCAGCGGAAAATTTCGCTCATTAATTTCGTTATAAAATTTCCGTTATGATGATAGAAGATTATACTTTGCATTGGTAGTAATAATATATATGTATATATTTTGAGATGTATACAGAAGTAAGCACTTCAGGTCTTTCATTGAATTTATCCAAACGGCAGAGCGCCTTGAGATTTGTATTCATATTCGAGTGTGTCTGTGCCCCGCACCGCCATCGCCACAACCACCCAATTGACAGTCAGTCGCAGCCAAAATCGATAAAAAATCATATTCAGTCGACCAAAAGATACATCAGCAAAATGGCAACTGTTCTTGGCGCCAGTAAGCATCGACAGTCCCCCGCCCACACACAATTCCTTAGCAATGCTCCACGCTCCACGTTCCATGCTCTACGGGCCACGCCCCACTCACAATTGTCGACCTCCACGACCAAAGCTCAGCGCCCATTTGCATATTTAATTTGAAATGTCAAAGAAATCTCTGCGTTTAGCCTCCGCCGTAGGTTAAATTATATCGAGTCCATATTGAATATTCATCTTGAAGCGACTTCTGATGATTTTCAATTAAGACAATCACTGCAAGAATTTTGAATTACATTGTGAGTGTACGTGAGTATGTACGAGTGTCTACACTAAATGGATTTCTATTTAATTAAAATTAATTTCAAAGTCTGGCCCCATCCATTCGACACCATCAGTTTGTCACTTGAGCTCACCTCAATGCCAATGGCATCTATCGAAGTGCACAGTCGCATGTGGAATGTTGCCAACTTTACTCTAAGATACTTGGCCCATATCCCATCGTATCACATCACGGCCCATCGCATCGCATGGTATCATATCGCATCATATTGTTGTCGTTGTCTAGCTTTAATGTCATATCTATCTCATGTGCATATTTAAGTGTCCTTTGTCTCCTGCAGACAGCAATAGACCTTGGCCCCTAGGCTGGCTGTACGGATGAATATGTTATTCGACCTGATTTTCTGCGAATTCTGTACTAATAATTGAGACCGATAACAATATGTTAAGCTAAATTACCTAGAATATGCCATTGTCTATCTATTGCACATATTCAAATTAATAATTAGTAAATGCTTTTAGTAATAATGATTTTTTATTCAGTTGCATTTACATGATTCGTTCATTATAGTTTTGAATTAGTTTATGTAATTAATCGTAACAATTAAGCGAATAATATTTTCAATGTTGATTAACTCAATTTGTTGTGATTTTCTAATTAATGAAAAAATGTCTTTCAACAGATGTTACACTGGGCTAAATTTCCATATGCTTTAATTCCATTGAAAATTCGATGTAAACAGTTTAATATATTTTTTAAAAACTAGTCTTCGGTAAGAATTCTATTCACATAACAGTATTATTTTACAGATTTTCAGTAATTCTTGCTGTTTTGTCTATAAACATGGAGTAGATGATCAAATGTAAATATGAAGTTGACCAAAAAAATTCTTTCACAAAATTGTATGAGATTTTAAAGGGAGATTACATTGTATACAAAAGCCCCCCAATAATAATTCGACAATAATGTTGAATATTAAATATTTATTTAATAAATATAACAACATCAATTAGATATTTTTAATAGTTAGTTTAGTATACGTTTATAATAAAACATAGCAAAGTAGAACCGTTTAAATCTACTGCAGTATTTCAAGTATTTTTATAGTGCTTTGTTATGCGAATCACATTGCTTTATCGTCCTCAATCCCATGAAATGCGCTTAAAGTTAATCCTTTCTGGTCCATATATACTTAATAGCTATAATCGCCTCTAATCGCATTTGTCGCTGGCTGTTTACAGTTTATGTAATCATCCTATAAATACAACTAAGCTGAGCCAATTTATAATAATTTGTAATGTTATTATATAATGTGGTTAACTTGTATTACATTTACATTGGATAAATGTGCCTAGGTGTGTGTTTATGTGTATAAGTCTGTCAACCTTTGATTAAACTTCAAAGGCTTAAAGAGTTCCTTCCTTCCTATTGTTTCCTTGTTGTTGACGCGTTCTGTGATTGCCGCTCTGGTGCTTCCACTGCGCCCACAATGGCATAAAAAGAAACTAAGGCAACACGACTAAGCCACATATATGCAAACACATGGCATACACAGACGTTTATATATATATATATTTTTATAAATATGATATATTTCTCTGTTAGGTGTACTAAAGGAAATGTTAGTTGCAGTCCTCAACCTTTAGGCTAAAGGAAGCACAAGAAGCGGTTGCTTTACTCTCTTAGCCTTTAAATGTGTAGCCAATAATATGTAGGATGTTGTTATGTCCTGTTACTGCTCCACTACTCCCACTGCCCCCACCGCTCCTGCTGCTTCTCCTGTTTGTTGCCAGCTGTGTGCAGGTGAACAGGTTGGCTTTGTAAGCTCCTATTCTGTGTGTGAATTGCCTTTGGTATGCCCTGTCACTGGCTTTGCGGCTGGTGGTGCTCTGGCTACGGCTGTGGCTGTGGCTGTAGCTGTGACAGTGGGTGGAGCTGCGGCTGCTGCTGTGGTCGTGGCTGTGGCTGTGTCTGTGTCTCGTGTATTGTTTGTTATTATTGTCAGCTTTTAAGCACGCCCAGTCAACAAATAACACACAAAAACCGCACAATAAACAAACTAAAAGAATACGTTTTCACTTTGGCAATGCTAGAGCAGCTAATACTCTATCTATCTATATTTATTTCTATGTATCCCTTTCTATGTCTATACATCTCTATCCATAATTATATATTTCTATCTATCTCTATCAATTGTAATCTATGTTTATCTAACTATTTCTATCTCTATATATTTCTTTCTATCTATATCTATTTCTATATATCTCATTCTATCTCTATCTATCTTCATCTATCTTTTTGTCTATCACCATCTATCTATATCTATCTCTAAATATCTCCATTCATTTTTATCTATCTCTATACATATCTATCTATCTCTATCTATCTCTATCTATGTTTACCTCTCTCTCACTCTCTCTCTCTATGTGTTCCTTTCTCTGGTTTTCAATCATAAGTGAAACTATGACTTCGCAATTTCTTAAATTTTTGTGGTTTATAAATTCAAAAAGTGTCTTTGCTTTTCATCCATTCTATAAATCTTATGACATGCACTTTTGAATTGAAGTTGAAAGGAAAATAAGTTAACCCTATTTATCTGCACCACTGAAGGGTATAAAAAAGGACGTGTATGCTCATCATGAAACCAATCATAATGATGACACAATACACGTCAGGTTAAAGGTTTCGCATTCGCTCTGGCATTCGAGGCTTTTACGGGCTCGAAATGAAATAGGGTGTGCCAGGTTTTCAACTACTTTCTGGCTTGATTATAGCCAACGATAGTCGGGTCAATTACCAAAACAAATATGGCAAGCCAATGGAATACATGTACCATATATGCGTGTACTATATATCTATCTGTGTATAGATAGATGTGAATAACACGTGTGACTATATAAACAATTACAAAGTTTGCCCTTCGGGACAGCAATTGCATTCGATGTGGTTACTTGCTTTTCTACCAATAATTGTTTACGCCAAAATCGCAAAAACAGCTGCCCCAACTCACACCGCTTGTGTGTGTGTGTGTGTTTGTGTTAGCGTCACATTTTAATTTAGCCACTCTCTGTGGCATTGGAACAGTTGGCCTGATGGTCAAGGAATTGCAGCCAGCCCATGTTGGCTTTTATAATTGACATTTCAATTGGAAAGTTGCAGCAGAACGCTGTACAGTAAATGTGGCAACAATGCCTCTTCATGCAATTGCAACAAAACAATCTAATTGTATGGGTATTGTTACAGTGTATTACACACACACACATACGCACACAAACACAGTGATTTACACATACACACTTCATGCTATAAAGCTATTAAGCGTGGGAATTTAATTTGGTTGCGTTTATGTGGTTGAATGCCAGCGAAACTGATAAATTTATTTTTTTATTCGCATATACACGCAGCTTTGAAATGACAATTTGTTAAAAAATCGAACGGTAGGGTCGGTGCTCGACAGTAGGGTGTTTTGTACTTCCGGTACAGTACGATATTTCCAGGCATTCAAACATATCCATATGTTCCACACAAAAAGAGAAAACAAAGATAGAAAATCAAAATTAACTATCGATAGCGATAATCGATAATAGGCCATCAGTAATTGATAATCGGCAATCAGTAATCGATTATCGGTAATCAGCAATCGATGTTCTCTACCGGTATATTAAGTCAACTTAGCAGCAACCGAAATTTTTCGGTGAAACATTTTTTGGCGGAAAACTTGCAGCTGCAGTTAAAGTTGAAAGTTGAACTTTAGTTAGTTCAATTATGTTATGTGTAGACTCTTAAACATAAATTGCAGACAGAAGGATTTAATATCAGTTATCGAAATCAATTATCGAAAATAATATTCTGCAGCGAAAATAGTATTGTCTCGAAAAAAAATTAGTATAAATATATATATTATAGATATATACATTATAGATTTATTTGATTTTATAATTTCATTAAATTCAAGTTGTATAATGCAATGACGATGAATTAATAAAGAAATTAAATAAGCACACAAATCATTAATATAATCCTTTCGTTTGCCCAGTGATAAATGTTTAATTAAAATTACAAATTCCAAGCGGGACAAGACATATAAATAATTGGATTACGTTAGCCAATTAAATGGAGCCATGCCATGGCAATAAATATGAAATTATACACAGAAAATTCAACAATTGTGTATTTACACATCAATATTGACAAACAAGTCAACATCGCTAGTCAATAAACCGAGTTGGACCTTAATATATTGCAACAGAAACATTGAACTGAGTTGAGTCCACACGTAGAACGTACGCATACAATTGTAAACTATGTAACCTTGCCTCTGGGAGAATACGAGACAGTCTAAACACTGGCAGGAGGAGTTGGAAGTTCTTGTTCTTGGAACAGTTAACGGTTTGTTGAAACAGCGGATAAGCGAAACAAAATGGCAACAACAACAACAAAAGTTTAATGAAATGGGGATAACGGGAAAAACGGAATGAACAATGCCAGATTCTTGTTGACTCGAACAAAAATTGTTCAGACGGCTGCAATTTCTGCTGCTGGCGTTGAACTACAGCAGAAGTGTTACCACCCGAAACCCTCTGCCGGTCACCTAACGCTCACTCTTGGCCATATGATGTAGTCACACTGTGCCACTCTGTAAAGTCTGTTTACTTACACTCACACACACACACACACGCGCGCGCACACACACACAAAGTCCAATTTAAAGCCGCTCTTTCGCTGCGAGAAGAGCGCGTGCGCTTGAGCGTGCTGGCATTTGGAAGAAGTTCTGCCGTGTTATGAATGCTGCTTTCAGTTTGGTTTTGGCCATTGAACGTTGTGGTGGCAGTTGTGCTGGCTAAGACGTTGGCAGTGGCATTGGCAGTGGCAGTGGCATAGCTCTTATTTATTCATTATTCAAATTCAAATTCGCAAAAAGACGTCGCGCGGTATTACAAGTTAAACATTGAGTGTATGTGTGTTTGAGTGAGTGTGTTGCTGCTGTGTGTATGTGTGTGTGTGTGTGTGTGTGTATGTTTGCATGTATTTGGCTGTGTCTGACACTGGCGCCAGCCAGCAATGTGCAAATAAATATCACTTACAAACATAAACATCAATCCGAGTGCCGGAGGACTTAAGACATCGCCTGGCGCCGCATTGCATGTTCAACAGAATTCAACTTCTATCAAATGTGAGTATCTGATTGCTAGTGTAAGTATGTGTGACTACATGTGAGCGTGTATGTGTGTGTGTGTGTATTTGTACAAATGGAATAGCCAAAGCAAATTCTATTGGCATAAACAATGCCAATCTGTGGTGCTCGGATAAGCACAGGTGTAAAATCAAATGTTTGCCTCTCTTATTTGTCCAGGTAAATTGCCTCTGTGAGTGTGTGTGTATGTGTGTGTTACTGTGTTTGTGTGTGTGTGTGCGAGTGCTTGTAACAAGTTCGTTACGAACTTTAAGCAGCTCTACACTCTGCTTGTGCCACAATTCAATTAAAGCCCATCAAGGTGGGGACATAAAAGTGCTCAAAAGTGTTGAGAACTTGACGATAAATGATGGCTGGATGGTTAGCAAATTGGAGTGGGGCTTGCTGGTGGTTGCGGTGCTTGTGGTGGTTCTGCTGGTGGTGGTGTGGGGAAATGGGCACTTTGACTGTGCACTAATTGAATTTGGCCATGCAGAAAAGACGCTCACTGAAATTAAATAATGATTTATGCAGATGCTGTAGGCGTGGCTGCCATCAAAACAAAAGCAAATAATAAAACAACTAAATAATTGACAGAATAGCGAACATTGAATACCCTTGGATATACAATTGCTACAATCGTACTTGCTTGAAAATTTGCATACAAATTTTCATTTATATTTATTTATAATAAATATGCAATTATTTCAACTTCAATATATCAAAATGTTATATGCCAAAAAAAGAAAAAAATGGAATCACACTCATGAATATGCATAAAATTGCTGTGCCATAAATTTTATGTGAAATTCTTTTTCGCCCAAGGGTCTGTACAAAAAACAATATATATAAAAGAAAGGAAGCGAATCTGAATATTGTGAAAACATATATGCAGCTGTGTGAAATATCAAAGAGCTCTAACATTAATCACATTACACACATTAAAAGTTAGTAAAACTCGAAAGCAAAACATTCAATGCTGAACTATGAGCTACTCTGTTTAAAGAAATCGACGCTTCTAAATGAAGAAATTTGTAGATTTGAATGTTCATAGGCAGCATACCCATTTCCAGCTAATAAATGCGTGGTATAAAAAGGTTTCAACTAAGTGTACACACGTTCTTTGATTAATGGACGCCATTAGTTTAAGCTGGCGGCAAGTTTTTATTTATCAAAATTAAAGTGTAGCATACATAACGTGGCCGAAAATGAAAATGAAACTGAAACTGAAACTGAAATTGAGGCTGCGGCATAAACGGCATAAAAAACTCATTTCCCGTCGCTGGTCGGCTAATGCAAATCGAATACGGTCACGGTTGTCCTGCTTGCGGTTAACATTTGGTTACCCTACCAACAGGATATTGTGTTTTTTTTTTCTGGCTCTTGCTCTAGTTGGGGTTTTCTCTGTTATGGGGAAATTAGCATTTAATGTAGATGTTGTTGCGGTGCAGAATAGAGAATTTAATATGGTCCGAGTGGTTTGGTTGACTTTGAAGTTTTTTTTTTTTTTTGGGACAAGCTGCAAGAATTGTTTTTGACAGTTTAATTATCAATGAAAACGCTTTTCAGGCCCATTGTTTAACTTGAGGCTTTACTTTGAAATGTAAACGATGTCGAATTGATTTCAACACAAATGAATTGTAACTGCAGCATTGCCTATTGTTTTTGGCACTGTATATATTAAAGTGAGCTAAACAAACACAAAGAGCATAGTATAGAATATATTATCGCCTACGCTTTGGTATGCATGTCAGGCCCTATAGCTATGCAAATATCCCAACTTTGACGGCGCAGACTTATGGTATAAGCCACATCAGCGTCAGCATCAGCATCAGCATCAGCATCAGCATCAGCCTTAGTAATAGCAAATACTACTACCAAAGCGATTCACTGGCCAACATTATCAGGGGGAAGGGGGAGGAGATCAGCTAACATGTATTTTTAAGTTGTGGACGCACGTGACCCAACTGTTGAGCGTGTCCCCCTACTTAAGCTACTCGAGAGATGCCAAAGGACTTGAGAGCATAAAATGAAATACGAGCGGGCCACGTGGCAATCGTTTAATGTCCTATATGAATGCGTATTGAATTTGATAAACTCTCAACATTGACTTAGACTCGGAGTCGTATTCAGACTTTAATGGGCGCAATTCGATTTGTTGATAGCGCACGTTGAAGTGCCTTTTATTTTCCTTGGGCTTAAATAGTCGCGGGCGTGCTTTGCCATAAAGCAGACAGCAGACATAAGACAACCAGACAGACAAAACACCAAAGGCAACAAGTTGTTTGTATGTGTGTGTTGTATGTATGTGTCCCAGTGAAAAGTCGCTTAAAAGTTTTTGGGTTGGCTTTAAGCACTGAATTCAATGCGAGCTCACATTAATTGAAAACATCTTAAAACTTAAGTTGAAGTGGTTTCATTCACCAAACACCACAAAAGTGAGCAAAATAAAGTTTTCAACTGGCAATTCATGCCCAAGATGTTAACCAAAATGAAACTGCAAATGAAAATGAAATTTAATTACAATTTTAAAGCTGTTTATTAAGTTTTAATTGCCACAAAAATGTCATTTAATTGCTTGAGATATATTTGAAATTGATTATGTTTTGACACTCAACCCAATTAATATTCTTGACCTTTTGAGACAATTGACAATTGTTATTGTCACTTGAAATTCCATTTAATGGCCAAATTGCTCTAAATTAACCTACGTTTAGTTAGGCTTTAGGCCACTAAAATTACGTGAAAACTCGTACTTAGTTAATGTCGTAATGACAAAATGAACTGCAGTGCCACTAATCGCTTTATGGACCCATTTTTCGCCTTCATTTGCATAATATGAATCCATGTCAACGGCACCATGTCGCTCTCTCTCTCTCTCTCTCTCTCTCTCTCAGTCTTTAATCGACCTAACCGACAAAGCTACACTGCGGCATTGTGGCTCCTGCTCCCTTTCAATTTGCTCAGTCCCTGGTTCTGGCTATGCATTTGCTTGCCACGTTTTAGTATGTGCTCTGGCTAAGCGTGTACGCCTTTTAAATGCCCTCCATTTGACATAATAATTAGCTTAGCTGTCACGTACATAGAGCGTAATGAGTAACCCGACTCTATTAGACCATAAAAGGACCTGCTCAAGTGCTACAAGCCCGAATGTTCTACGCGCTACTCATTAATATTTACCAAATGTCTTCATTATGCTCTTTTCATAGAACTAACATTTACACACACACACACACACACATACTTCTACACAAACCAACACCTACACTCTCGGACGCCTACTCATGGGAGAGTTTGCACTTGCAAATTTGTTTGATATCGGTGAATGTTGCACTTTGCCAGCAGGGAAAATACCCATGATGCAACAATGAACAGAGCCAAATTGATGGACATGACGTCAAATCCCCTAAAGAGCAGCGAAGCAACAGAGCTTGATTTATATAAATTTTAATACTTCCTAGCAGTATTAACAGAAGAGTTTCAAGAATGTTCAACAGAATAAAAAAAAACATGGCTTATGAATTTAATATTCTCTAATTAAGTACACAAAATAAATATGCATTAAATTTAAAATATTGAATATCGATATTAGTTTTAAGCACTTCACTGCTTTGCATTCATAGTAGAAGGGTACGATGGGTTTGTTTACAATTGCGTGTGGAGCTCTATAAAGTTCGGTTTATTTTAAATTTGTTTTCAACTTTAATTTTAAATTATTATAATTTTTTGTTGATTATGCTGTTAATTTAACAAAATTCTGTACTCAACAACAATTCAGTTATTATCGATAAGAAATCGCGATCAGCCATTCACATCGCAACGTTAACATAGGCAAGTAATTAAGTCTGTTAACTTAACATAATTCTGGTAAGCTTTCACTATCGATAAGAATTCCAGCAAATCTATTCATGTTATGCTACTAATCATGTAGCAATGGCCGTCAGAATGTGTTTAACACTACTAAGTATGTATGTTTACATTATAAAATATCAAATCATAATAACATCTATTTAATTAAAATAATTCGCTTATATGTATTATTCCGCAGTGTCTGACAATTGGCATTGAACCACTTGCTTAAATTGAAGCTTGGAGATGACTGTGTTTAAATTTTATATTGAATTTGATGCTATTTTGAGGCTTAAAACAAAAACCAGCGTTTGTCAATTGGGTTTATAATCCTGTCTACTGCTTATGAATCACACACACTCACACACACACACACAGAGGCGGCTAATTTAAAAACAAACATGCTGAAGGCAAAATTTCTATTTGTGTGCTACTCAAGTCAACATTGAATGAAGCTGTCATGCGTTTTATAAGCGTAAGAAGCACAAGAATGATAATTACTTCGATTGGAGTTTGTCTGCACTGGATTTGTTGAAGAGCAAATAACTTTCCAGTTTGCCTCAATTGAAACACGTAATCAGACTAGTTGCGCTTCAGTTCGCCAGTTACGTTTACTTAGTCAGCTTAAAAGCTTCCTTGTCAGAGGGACTCGGAGTGGGACTGAATATAGGACTGGTAATGGGGCTGGGACTGAGTGTTGTCAATGTGATGTGCTCTCATGCTGCTTGAGCTTGTTACCTGTGTGAGTGCTTCTTCAAAGGATATGGGCGATAAATTTGTCTTTTGTTTGTCATTTGTCGTTTGGGGCGTTTGGTCCGTCGTTTTTGCCGTGTCAAAGGCAACAAAGTTTTTCGGGCATGCAAACAGTTGCCGGTTAGAAGAGAGGAGAACAGGACAGTAGAAAACCGAATACAACAGGGTACAAGCATAAACTTCGAGCAGAAGTATTTGACTGAGTGTCCTTGAGCCTGGCAACACTTTAAAGTTGTCTGTTCCTTATTGACTTTTGTATGACTAGCAAACATTTTACATTTCACATTTTACATTTTATATTTCACATTTTACATTTTACAATTCACATGCTCAGGATGCTGCTGCCGCTGCTGCTGTTGCCTTGTGAGTGGTTGGTTCAAGTTGAAGCCTGATACAGACAGCAGAGGCAGCGTTAATCTTATTCGAGCATAGTTTGTTTACACTTTGCCTTTTGCGAGCTCTGCGCTCTGAGCTCTTGACTGTTGACTTCTTTGCACAAGCAAGAAGCAGCAGCAATTCGGCACAAGTATCAAACAGATGTAGAGAGAAAGCACAAAAGATATATGTATACATTGACTCAAAAGTGAGAGTAACAAAGATGGAGCGTGAGAAAGATAGAGTGTGTGTGTGTGTGTGTGTATGTGAGTGTGTGTGTGTGTGTGTGTGTGTGAGTGTGCGTGTGTGTGTGGGACAGAGAATGTGAAAGCGAGCAGAGAGTGTGTGTGGATGCATGACATCACGTTCAAGTGTTTTGTTATTTTAGTTCCACTCCATGCCCCAGCCAGATGACAAAACGCAACAGCAACAGAGACACAACACAAGTCAACAGCAGCACAGCAACACAACAACAACAACAACAACAACAAGATCAGTAGTATATCTATACTAGTGGATGGAAGTTGGAGTACTCATAGCACTCGTAGATCATTAGAGCAATGCATACGGAGCTTATAAAATTGGCTTCGGGCGACAATTACACACTTCATTGGTTTGATGCTTGTGCACTTCATTACATTCAGACGGTTCATGCTCTCTCTCTCTGCCTTTCCCTTCCTCTCTCCTCCTCGTCGCTCTTGCATATAGCTGCGGGCTCTTTTGACGTATAGGTAAATCTGTATATCTATATATGTACGTCAATTTGATAGCATTTATTTTGTATGTGTATGTGTATAGAGTTGTATGCATGTAATTATGGTGTGTGCCATGGCAATTAATGCCACTTCTGCAGAAATTATCCGCTGTGATTTAACGAGCTGCAGATTTAACGAGCAACAGCTGAAAGCCAAACTTTTGCAAATTCTGTTGTTTATTTGCCTGAATTGTGGCATAATTATTTTTATAACTGCCACAACTTAGCCAACACCGTAACTAATTTGAGTTTGAAATGCTTTATCCACTGTTCTGTGCCAATTTGAATGCATGGAAACTTTCAAAACTGTTGCAGCACAAAGTGTGGGGCAGAATAATTGAATTGTAGCGGAGAAATACCCAGCTGAAAATTTATAATTTTAAATGTTGCTACTTAGATTGCGTTAGAGGGTATCTTAGCTGTTGATATATTTAGGTTTCTCACTCTAAGCATACTCGACTGAAGTACTCTTAACTGTTTTCCCTTTGCCTTTGTTGACTTTGCGAAAATTGCTTCCACTGTAGCATACATTTCAGCGCCACACAATGGAACACTGCTCGCTCTCTTTTTGTGTTGGCAGAACAACACAACAATAATACACACACGCACACGCCCACACGCACACGCACACACACACATACATACATTCGTGTGCAACAGTTTCATACAACATGGCTTAATAAATATTTAAAAATTGTGTGTGTTGTATAGTGAAAGGAAAGAATTTTCACAGTTTTGAATGCACGCACTCAAAGGAACAATTCATTATTGCATCAGATATAATACTGAGATGCTTTAGCCTACTTACAAGACTTGTTCTTTTGGGTCGCATACACCCATACAGAAAGACCTAACCACACACATAGACGAATGAATGAAATGCCAGTACTTGCATCTCATTATCGCAAACCGCAATTATACTCTGCTCTTTGCTACTTGCTGTTTGCTGCTAGGATACACTTGGCATTGAAGGCATTTAGCTATAATAAAGGACTCGAGGTCTGAATGAAAAGCGTGCGCTGATTAATTAGCATAATGCTTGGTATCTCAAGAACTAACCAAAGATACTCGAGTCGCATGCGTATGGTATGATATGCTACAATTGAAATTTCCACACACTACAGAGCTGAGCCATTCAATTATTCAAGGAAATTTCGAATAATGTTTTGTGTACTGCATAACAAATCAGCAGGTTTACGTGCTGAAGTGAATATAATTGCCAAAGTATTTAGTAATCGATCAATTTCAGCAGTTAGTAACTAAATTAAGTATTTATTACACATACAACATCTTGAATATCCAAACGCACAACCACAAGAGATACAATAATAATTATTAGGAGTACGCTGGTAGTGTGTGCTCAACATACAACTTAAACAATGAGTCTTTTATAATTTCAAAAATTTTCTCAAATTTTGTTCGAATTTTTTTTTACCTAAAGATATTTTGAAATATGAATATCCTTAATGTTTGAACAGTTTATTCGATCAGTATACCTATTTTTTGTGTATTACTTGCAGGGTATACTAACAGCGTTATTTGGTACTTGGTTCACTGGCTTTTCAATTATGCATGTCATAGAATGCGTGGGCTCTGCGTGTTTGTGGTTCTGTTCCTGTTTCTCTCCCTATCCCTGTCATTGCTCCTGTCTCTGTCCTTTGTCCTGTTTCTGACCTTGGCCCTGGCCCACATCTCCCTCATTTGGTGCTATTCGTGCTGCTCTTCCGGTGCGTTTTGGCATGCAATGTGGTCACATTCTGTAGCACAGAGTAAGTGAGACAATGAGAGATTGAGAGAAAGAGAGAGAGAGGGAGAGACGGAGAAAGTGAGACGCAAGCGATAATTGTCTTTATTGACAGGCCAGATAGATAACGGGGCAATGGCAACTATTTGAGCCCATAAATGCCTCAGTGTGTGGCATTGATGGATGCAATGTGCCCACACAAGATATATATGTGCCTATATAGACAGAGACAATGCCAATGACAATGACACAGAGACCGAGATATGTTTCGGTCTACCAACAACGACAGCAACAGTAAATGCATTAAAGCATATAGCTCTGAAATATTCTAGGGCCTAGGCCCAAGGCTCGGTCATTCTGTGGGCTCATTCGCTTTTATTATCAAACTTTTGTATCACACTTTATGGCTGCGTGTTATTGTTGTTGTTGTTGTTCTATTGTTTGTTGTTAACTGTGGATTATTATTGCATATGTTTGTGTATTATGACATATGTTAGCAACTCCCTCGATCTGCTCTAAAGGCTCTATAGCCAACACCATTCCCATGGCCATTCGCATTCACCCAAAGACATTCCATGGTGCGAAGCAGATAACATAATAACAGGCATGGCCATAAAAAGGTTTGTTTGCCTCTAACAAACTGCCACCCACAATTTATTGTCAATGGACCTGGGCCCCGGCATTTAACCATGGTATGGCAGTATGCGAGGCGTCTGTTCACGTGACCGGCGGCGCTCCCCAATGTTCTGTCCCTCTGTCACTCGGTCACACTGTCGTTTTGTCGCTCTGTGGCTCTGTCGCCCTGTGGCTTGGTACTTGGTCCTTTGGCTGTTTGTAAACAAGGCAACACAAATTTCAATCATTTTTTTTTTTTTGCCATAATGAAGCTGCCAAAAGTGCTATTTACTCTGCGTTGAGGGTAGCTGCTACACATAGCCGCTCTCAAATTTGTTTTTCTGTCTTAATTTTTAATATTGAAGTAAGCTTTAATGAGAGTTAATTTAAAATTCTTCAGATAGCATAATTAGTTGTTGCCGTAGCAGCTTTAAATATCATAATTGATTTACACATGCATGTGCATATGCTTTAATACAGGGTATCAAGTTGAGTTTTTCTGCAGAAATTTGCTGTGAGAAAGAATAATATGTAAGAATAATATTCAACTTGTGCTGGCTTAAGGCGCTCATTATAAACGGTATGCCTTAAAAACAAATAACCATAATAACAAACTGTGTAATCTCAGGCATAATAATGTACAAAGTAATTAATGCTGCCATTTTTTAGCTGTTATTTTTCTACCAACAAAAAACCCGTAGAAATCATCTTCCTGTTTCCGTTCGACGGAAAAAAAATTGCCAAGAGATTTTTCATTTTACAAAACTTTGTTAGAGAATCCTGAGTATTTTGACTGAATTATAAGCAAAAAGAATATTTTAAAAGTTTAAAACTATATTTATCGAATGATAATGATTAAAGTTATTAAATTATGTTGTATATAAATTTATTTAAAGCGCAAATCAGGAAAGACTTTAAACTTTCCCCTTTCTCATTGTCAAAATTCTTACCGTTTTGTATAAATATTTAACAAAAAATTGTTGTTTTTTTGAAGCCACTCAATTTATGCATTGTTAATGGCAGATAAAACGTTTAAGTAATCGACAACTGCATAAATAATTGATTGGAATTTTAGTCTCTGTGGTTGGGTAAACAATTTTAAGCTATTGCAAACTCATGAGAAAGTGAAAAAAAATAGAAGGAAAACTGCAATATCAAATATAGTTTTACGCAAATTGCTTTCCACTACAAAAAATCCAAGCTCTAGAAGGGGTTTAACTTTAAGTTTTTTTTTAACGTAACATGTTCGTACATGTCGTATGCTTTGACTTGAATGGTTGCTGCTATTTTGTGAGTACTCGGAATCTGACTTATGCATATATGAGAGCTCTTTGGCTTGGCAATGAATTGTTAAGCAGGCAACTGCTCAACTTCAATGCTTGTGCGGGGCGTTTGGACTTGTGGGCGTGGCAAGGGCAACAGCAAGAGCCTGTGTAACTGACGTTCATACTTAGGCCAGACACCAGACACCAGACAGCGTGACATGACAATGCGGCAATCAAGCGTGTCGATGCTATAGAAGATAATGCATTAATGCGATATGCTTTATGCTCGATAATCTGTTCTGTGGCTGAATTGATTAATGCAGTGCAATTTACTTAACGACAGCTCATTTAATCGAATACACGGATACTCAAATGTAA
This sequence comes from Sphaerogastrella javana, assembly GCA_037040025.1. Classification (NCBI taxonomy): domain Eukaryota; kingdom Metazoa; phylum Arthropoda; class Insecta; order Diptera; family Drosophilidae; genus Sphaerogastrella; species Sphaerogastrella javana. Next base: position 4,076 of record JBANCZ010000865.1, on the reverse strand, counting down.
TTACACAATCTGTCTGTCATAGCATGTAAATGATAATTCAAGGCATTCTGCTTGGTTTTCAATCACACAAATTGAATCCTGTGAATAATTCCTGCATTTGCGTGTCACAGATCAGATATTGCATTCAGACACAAACGGAAATCCCAACTGACCCAGTAAGGCGTTTCGACTTGAAGCAAACGAAATGCTTAATTTAACATGCATTTTAATAACTGTATTACTCTCGCACAATTAAGCAATCAAATGAAAATTAAAAAATGAATAAAAACGAATAAAATGCAGTACCTTATGGAGCGTACTTAATTATAAACAGTTCGGCACCAAATCATTTAAACAGAACGCCCCCATACATACATACATATGCGGGTACATACATTCATACTACACTGTATAGGACACTTGTATTACGTATAAGGGGGACATCAAATTCTCTTTCCACTTTTGTGGTGTTACATCAACTTTTTTACGGGGTACATGGCATAAAAAAAGTATCAAAAAAAAAATGTTATAACTTTTAATTAGTCTGGCAAACACACACATACACACACACACACACACACACACATAAACAACAGACAAAAACAAGAGAAGCAAATTAAATATAAGATTACATATACTGTATATGGGTGCGTTTGTGTGAGTGAGTTTGCGGGCGTGTGAGTGCACATCTGTCAGCGTGTGAGTGCGTGAATGCTGCTCACATCACAGGCAATAAATGTATTTCACTGTCACGTCACAAATGTTTTGTGTATTCCCACCGGCACTTTGAATTCTTTTGCGTCAGAGTTGACAATTGTGTCTTTTTTGTTGTTTTTTTGTTGTTGTTTGTTTTTCTGTTTAGTCTGTTGTTGTTATTTTTGTTTTTGTTGTTGTCTTTTTTGCTGTTAAAAGCGTTTTTTAATGGGTATTTAGCTGCTGAAATTGTATCTCTTGGCATATTGAAGCGTGAAAATATTAAGCCTATTATTGGATTCCAGTTTCGCTATGTGCTTGTTCCAAAAAAATTGTTATTCCCCTATGCACATTTATAAATAAATATATATATATTTTGCAGAATTCAATAAAGTTATATGCTATATGTGCTGAAAATGTATTTCGCTACAATTTCACTGTAACGGAAGTCAAGTCAGTTGTGGCATTTCTCGCATTTTACGCTATTGCCAGAAACTTGTTTTTAAAATATATATATATATACATATATATTTTCATACAGATATATATATATATTTATGGCACTTGAATATTCGATCGCGCGATTTTTTGCAGACAGCAATTTCATTTGATTTGAATAGTTTTCCCATTGAGTTCAAGTTGAAAAAGAAATGCCATGCCATTCCATTGCATCCCATCTCCCGCTTCACTCTTTTATTTGTTTCTCATTCAAGCACTATTCAAAAGGCAGGAATACAAGGATGTTCTTGCGTGCAGGCAAATAAAGTGCAACTGTATTTGATGTGGTCGCTGCTCTGACGGCACTCACTCGCTACCCACTGCCCTCCAGTTGAGGTGAACTGCTGTTGCTGCTGTTGGTGTTGCATCACAAAAAAAAACTTGCTCTGGCAATTGAAAAACAACATGCAACCTAATTGGGTTTTTACTCAGTTCGTGGTATTTTTTGTTGTTTGTGCCAACACTCGCAATGCCGTTTCCCTTGATTTTTCAGTGGCTTCCATTTTGTGTGGCGTTCAACGGCATGCAACACTTTCATGCAACATTTAATAAAGCGAGACACTTAGCAGTAGTCGTTGCATTTGATATGATTTTATATGGTACACATATATATTACAGTTATGTATGGTATAAGTATAACTTATGGACTCTCATATTTCAATACCCTTTTTTTGTTGGCTGCATGAGAGTGCAACTCAAATTTTCAGGAATAAGCCAACCATACGACTGTCGTTGCAAGTAAATGGATTCGGCAGTTGCATAAAGTTCCCAAGCAACCACTACCTCTTCCTCTATCTCTCTCTCTCTCTCTCTTCACTTATCCCTCTCTTGCTTTTGGTATGTTTGCTTTCTTAGTCGCCCTCCTCCACTGGTTATGAATGCATGAGTAATTGCCAGGCTTTCTAGGCAATTGTGTGACTGACTCAAGCAAATAGCTCGTTGCATACTGCAAATTGTAGTTTTGTCGTTTGCCAAAGCAAACGAATTCCGTGCGACTGAAGCTCAATGCAAATAAGTCTTTGCCACAGGTTCTGTGCTACGTCCCCTAATGCAGACATCAAAAAGCCATGGTCATTAAAATACATAAAAAATTCTATAAACTCGCTCTCGCTCGCACTTTATCCGATTGGGTCGAAATTAAAGCTTTATGATTGCTGCCACAATACAAGCTGAGCAGATTTATCTTCTAGGAACAGCTGTAAATTTTTGTTAAAATTAAATTAGTATATTGGGGTATATTATCTTAGGATATTCTTTTGGGTCACTTTCACTGCAAGAAAACATCATACACAGCCCCTGCTAGCTTTGCGGCCGACATAAAAACAAAAGAACCAACGACAACGACCTAAATCAGCTCAGCATAGATAACAAAAAAAAAAACAGAGGAATTCTGAAAAAGTAAGTCCACAGAGGAAATACTCTAGAAAAACTAAAATCATTTAAATGATTTTCTATACATCTATATAAGCTTTTTTTGTAAAGTGAAATGAATCCTTAGCGAAAGGGTAAAAGTTTGCTCTAAGACGTTGCAAAGTTCAAGAACTCTTGGCATAGAGTATACGGAATTGCGATGGAAGGACTAACAAACGAAGGCAGCCACTTGGACGGGGCTTAGAAGATGCCGCTTTAAGGCCTTTTGTTGACACAGTCACACATAGATACACACACAAACACACTTACAGAGTGCCACACACACACACACACACACACACGGATGCAGACACTTAGACGCCCTGAGAGGCTGTAAGCGCCTTTAACCGCATTGGATTATTGGGTTTGTTGCGCATCACCCAAACAATTTTGACTTTACTGAATTTAAATTGTATTTAAAGCGTGCGTATGAGAGAGATAGCAGATAATGCTCATTAAAGCTTGCCCTTCATTCTTCGTATTTATTTTTATATTGTTTGTTTCTTCTTCTTCTGCTTCACGGCATTATTTTATGTAAACAATGCGAGCGGCGCTCAGAAGTTAGCAACAATAATACACAATGCCAAAAAGGAAAATATTATGCAGCATACAAACACACACACACTCTCACACACACACACACACTCACACACATACTGAGAGAAGAAGGTAAAAGCTGTTCAGAGCGAACCTGAGCCCAGGTGCCATAAGAGCACACACACTCGTCCGCACGCATAATAACATTTATACAGCGAATAGAGCTTAGAAGAGCTTAACAAAAACATTAGCATAAGCAGAAGCACAGCGACGCATAAATCCAGCGGAAACATCATACGTTCTAGTAGAAATAAATATATATATATATATGTACAGTCGACTCTCGATAACTCAAACTTCGATAATTCAAACCTCTCATTAAGTCAACGCTAAAAAATTTCGAACTTTTTCCATACATAGCAGTAGCAGTTTTTTGGAAAAATTAATTAGACCAAATTGTATTCTTAATTTTTGTATGTATTAAAATGTTGTCTCTAAACTTAATAGAACATGAACCATTTGATAATTCAAACTCTCGATAATTCGAAGTATTTTGAAGGTCCCCTGGAGGTTCGAACTATCGAGAGTCGACTGTATGTTATATTATAAGCATGTTCTGTGTATGTGTACTCTTCAATGACGCCTCATGCCGGGGCTATTTAATATAATCCATCTACAAAACGCATATGACAAAATGCCGTAAAATGTGTAAGCAATCAATTTACGTTTAAGTTTGCCCAAAGAAAATGAGAGAAAGAGGGGGGAGAGAGAAAGAAAACGAGAGAGAACACTCAATTTGCATGCGAGCCTAATCATAAGACATTATAATAATAATAGTAATAATAATAATAATAATGATAATAAAGCATAGCAGGCCAGTCAGGCTAGCCAGCCAGCTAGGCTAATTGGCGCTCATTCATAACACGCGCTCGCTCTCACGCTCTGTCGCTCTCTGTGTG
>JBANCZ010000864.1:0-27705 GCA_037040025.1 Sphaerogastrella javana | reverse complement strand
CCTATATAGACAGTGACTTTCTGCGTTTGTTTATAATGTTTAGTATATAATGTTTAATCATGAAACTTTATATGATATACATATGCATTTATATATATATGTAAATATGAATCAGCGTTCTAATATTAATCCAAAAACACATCATAAACATAATTCAAATTCCACAGATGATCTAACACAATTCAAAGAACCAAAAATGACGTGTTTCCTATTGAATTACAATACAAATAGCATAATAATTACACATACGCTGAGCTAAATATCCTCTCCTCATTTTGCTTTTGCTTTTTACTTGTTTGCTTTTTTGCATATTTGCTTTTCTTGTTTTCTAACATAGACATGCGTTTATGCTTAAATGCTAAATCGTATTTGCCTGGCTTAAACGCTAATAACATGTAAGTAATGCCTATATATTGATACATACTAAACATATACTCAGCCATACTTTGCAAGCAGTATGGGTCTCTTTTTTTTTTCTTGTTTTTCATTTGTGTTTTCTTTTTTTACTCTTCTCTTATATAATGCATTAGAAAATCTGTGCAAAACTCAATAGTAAGTAACTAAATAAGAATTGTCCGTGTTGGGGTAAGTTGTTTGGTGGCATTATTGTTTGTTTGTTGCAGTTGCAGTTGTTGTTGTTGTTGTTGTTGTGGTTTCTGCTGCTGTGTTATGCTTCAGTTTTAACATAAATGCTTTGCTCCGCATGGCTATAGAGTGCAGCCGAGCTTGGTGCCACCTTATTGCTGCTGCTGCTGCTATTGATGCGTTTGCCAGCGGGCGCATGAAGCATTTATCAGTAGGCCTGCGCCTCCTTGTAGTCACTCTGGTCGGATGTGTAGAAGTCCTCCAATTTCCATTGCAGCGTTTCGAATGTGGGTCTGCGCATGGGATCCTTATGCCAGCACTCTAACATTATCTCATACAGACGCTGCTCACAGTTCGGTGGCATGGGCATGCGATAGCCATGCTCCACTTGGGTTAATACTTCAGCATTGGTCATGCCTAAATACAGCATAAATTAGTATAAATTGATGCGATTTATTTGAAATAGTTAAATGTATATTTACCTGGATACGGTATGCGTCCATAGGTGACCAGTTCGGTGAGTAGAATGCCAAAGCTCCATACGTCTGATTTAATGGAGAATTTACTATAATTGGCCGCCTCCGGCGCAGTCCATTTAATGGGGAAACGGGCGCCGACACGTGCCTCATATTCATCCTCTTTGATGAGTCTGTTATGGATATACAAAATGTTATTATATAATTGCCTAGTCTGATTTGACGCCCGATTTGATGGTACTCACCGTGCCAAACCGAAATCGGCAATCTTTACGATATTGCCATCGCCGACGAGCACATTACGTGCTGCCAAATCTCTGTGTATGTAATTCTGTGACTCCAAATAGGCCATGCCAGCGGCTATTTGTGCAGCCATATCAATCAGTATTTGCATTTTGATACTACGACCTTTGCCTGCAATTGCTACAAGATATTAAAAAAAAACACACATGAAAACAATAAACACAATGCGTGACAATGAATTACAAGCAGGTGAGCGAAAAGATTGCAGTGAGAGAGATGGATACAAAGAGAGATAGAAAGAGAGAAAGGGAGAATTGTTTTTAGTAAATGCAAGCGTTGTTAGATTATTCACTTTTAACGAAAAACATTCTGAGGCTGCCTACCTTGCAGATACTCCAGCAATGAGCCGTGTTTCATGAGCTCTGTGATAATGTAGATGGGCTCCTCCACAGTGCACACCGCGTATAGCTGTATGAGCTTGGTGTGACGCAGCTTCTTCATGATTTGGGCCTCGGCCAAGAAGTCCTTGGGATCCATGGTGCCTGTTCATCAAATGAAGCGAAATAATAAGTTAGTATATTATATTATGTCGTCAATTGGAATGGATTTGCATTGCACTTACCCGACTTCAGCGTCTTGATGGCCACGGGCGTTGTATTGTTCCACAATCCCTCCCAAACATCGCCGAACTGTCCGGAGCCCAGCTTGCGTACGAATTTCAATGAGGTTCTATCAATTTCCCATTGATCACGTGTTCGATGCGATAGGCCCTCGGTGACAGGTTTCTCGATCTGTGTGTAACACATGAGAATTACAATGAATTACCAATAAATTTGTAGATGCTTTTGTTTTAATTAGTAATAAGTAGTTGGTAATTGGCAATAAGTAACTGGAGTTTTGGTATTTGATTTGCTGTTAATGATGGTGCCAATTGTTGCAATGGATTTCTATAGTGTATATGGTATATTACTGTTGTGTGTGTGTGCCATGTGGCATGTGGATTGAGGCATACATTTGGGCATTATATACAAAACGTATTTTTTATTTTATTTTTTTTTTTAGCAGCGATAGTTATAGTTTAGCTTTGAATTGAATCAACATTATACTAAGAGTGAGCTGATGGTAATTTCCAATTATAATTGGTCTTAAACCAAAGTCAAAGTGCAACAATTGTTGTTAGTTTAACCAATGTTAGTGCAACATTTATTGTTCCAATTGTTATTATTAATGTGTTTAGTCTTCAGTCTTTAATCTTTGACTGAGTCACAAAACAACGCTTCAAATTTGAAAGTGCATTTGCTGTTGTTTTGCGAAACAAAAATAGAAATATTCAATTAAAACAAATCTTGAGCAAACGCCCTTCAAGCTGTTCCATTAAATGCATAAATTAGACACGCGATTTAGACATTTACAGCAATATATAATATATATCACTGGTAACAGTACATTCGCACGGCATTCAGTAATATATTTGCCATTAAATTTCTCGAATTTTCATTTCAACGGCTAGATATAGGGCAATTCTTAAGTGTAATTTTCTGCAAAAATCGTTACATTAGATCAATTTGAAATAGAACAAAGAAAGAATCATTTCCTTGGCGAAACGAAATGGAAATGTTATTAAACAATGATTCATATCTTAAATGTTTTTGCAACTAGGGCACAATGAGTCTAAAGTTAATTTGAAATAATTAATTTTGTATAAACAATTTGTTTTGCACTTTGTTTTGTTTGTGTTGTTATAATGATACAATGGTGTTGTTAGTTTTGGATTTGATGGATTTGTTTTTGACTTTGGATGTGATATTGGATAACACACACACACACACACACACGCTTAGACAAACGCACACAGAGGCACACAGAGTTAAAGTTAGCAAGATATATATATATAAATTTATTTATATACATGTATGTATATAGAGAGAGAGAGAGAGAGTCTTAACGTTAAGGTTTTAGTACAAAATCCTACCTCAAAAATACCCGAAAATGAATTTGTCTTTAGATTTGTTAGTATTTTGAGTAATATTTATAAAAAATTCATTTCATTTGTAATCAAAGATACGGAAAAAATATAAGAATGTAATATATATAATATATATAGAAAAACAATTGAAAATTCGTTAAAAAACGTTTAGTATTTGATCAATAAATGATATACAACACAAATCATAACAATGAAAATGTTAATGTTATGTCAATGTAAATGCAAATGTAAACGTGAATGTAAATGCCAAATGTTAATACTGCTAATGTTAGCGACTATGTTAAATGAATGTTCAAAGTGCATGTTCAATGCATTCGCGATTTAAACAATAAGTCATACAATGAGTACAGCTTCTATGATTAGAAACATAAACTTTGGGTTTACCTGTACACAGGGTTTGCAGAGATTAACGCATAGTCCATCGGAATCCTTGGAATAGTGTTCGACCAGCTCTTGTAGGGTTCTGTTAGATAAACAATTGTGTTAATAACAGTTAACAGCTTACAGTCATGCTGTTAAACAATACTCACCTGAATGTTGTGCGCCTGGCAATGAAGAAGCCGCCCTCATCCAATTGTCGTATGCGGTAATGCTTAACAGTATCGCCATCGCGCACTGTAAATAAACAATAAAAATGATTAAATACATGTGTATATATATACATTAATGTATACATATATCTAAATCATGCTAATAAACACTCACCTGATAGCGAATAGTCATTGTGACGGCTCTCGGAATCGCGTATTAAAAATGCGCCGTGCTCGTTCTCTGGCAGTAACAGTTTTTTCTCAGCCTCAATGCGTTTGATTTTGCGGAAGTACCAGCTGGAACGAGCACAAAGTAAATAACAACAAGTGTTAAAAGGAAATTGTACTTGATATTGTATATGTATGTATGTACAGATATCTATATATGCCACATTGAAAGTCTAGTCAATATAAGCCATTTAATTGTGGGATTTATTAAGGAAACTGATGCGTGCGAGGCTGCGCATGATCTCTCATTTACAGGAGGCACGTGCGTGGGTGCAAGTCTCACCTGCCTCTATGCAACTGAGGCAGGCTCAGTTTTGATTAGAGTTCGATTGAGTCATTTGCCCGATGTTTACTATATATGCATATAAATCAGCGTAGCGCTTTTAGAACGTGTTCAAGTTTTAATTGCACTATGTGCTAATACACTAACTGCAGCAAGTTCTTCAACTTTGTAGTTGCATAGAGAAATATGTGTGATAATATGTTAAATATGTTTTGATAATTGAAATTTGTTTCACATTTCTCAAAACAAAGTTTTTTTGTTGTGTATAGAGTATCTGTTTGAGGTTCTAATTCAATTATAATTGCGCTATTAGAGTTGATATGAGCTTGAGTGTGTCGTTATGGTTAAAGCATTTGTTTTTTTGCTTCGAAATACATATTCATGTATAACATTCCATTACGCATACGCAGAGTTGTCTATGCAACCATTGCTGCTTTGCGCAAGATACAAATTTGGCTTTGTTTTTATTTATGCATTTTATGAGCGCTGATAAATTCCACTTTAATTGCATTACATGTTACTGTTTTTAAGTGTTTATGTTTATAATGTTTTAATTAAATATTAATTATAAATGAAGGCGATTAGCTAGTGTTAAAGCTATTCGCAGTTTACAACTCTTTGAATTAGGCATGACATGTGTTAGGCATTTAGCAATCTATAGAACGGGAGAATAAAGCCATCAATACAACATAATTCTGGCTCCAATAGCCCTAACTAATGCGTATAGGAAGAGATTTCCGTAATAGTTTTAAAGTAAGCCCTATAATTCAATTGAATTCGATTCGTTTGGCATTAACATTGACCTCAATAAAGCGAAACCTAACTGATGTTATTATTGTCAATTGCTTTCTACCACTTTTTTTTCTTCTTTTTTTCGAGTTCGGTTTGGTTTTCATTTCGATTTGATTTGCTCTTTGTAAGACGTTCAAGTGTGTAATAGAGATTGCTTATATAACAGTCTCTCTTTCTGGCTGCCCTCTAATCTACGGGCTTTAGCTCAGTTGCAATTCACGTTTTAAAGTTCGTGTCAGCACAGAGATGACAACAGCGTACCCAAATATGCCATAAAAAATGCATAAAACACACGCACACACACAGAAAAAATAATTGTCACATATTAACATATAGCTACAGATATTTTATACATGTATATATTTATTGCTATAGCTGCCAGTGCATGGGATTATAGGCTTGCCGGCATAGATACCGCTTCTATGTGGGTTATGTTGTAGCAAAGCCATTTGCGAGTCAGCTTTTGTTCAAACCACATTCAATGAGGATTTTCTTTGTTTTCCATTTTGTTTTTGATTTTATTTTTCGTTTTTTTATGCGCCCCTCACGATTTGCCTGCTGTGTAGATGGCGTCAATGCGATAAAGGAAACTCATCAGCAGCAACAGCAGCAGCCCGCTGAGCTAAACATTTCCCGGGCAAGCAGAAGCAGTATGAAAATGTAAAAACACAAAAGCGGCACAGGGAAAACTTTTCATTTCTATGCAAGCGACGACACACACACACACACACACACACACATGCACACACACAAATACAAGCTTCAATAGACTGCGGACGTGTTGAAGTCTTCAAACGTGGTCAAAGTAGGCAGACGAAGAAGCAGCTGCAAAAAAAGTGAAAATACAAGGACATGCCCCCTAACAAATATACATACATGCATACACATACAGAGGGAATATGTAGCTTATGTGCATGTACAGGAGCTTATATACTGGGACTATATACGATAATGCCCTCAACAGCTCAAACAAAACTCGCAAACTTCCATAGCAACCACAGCCACAGCCACAGTTACAGCTTCAACTCGGAACTTGCAACTCGCAACTTGCAACTTGCAACTTCGACATTCGGGGCTCGTCGCTCAGGAATCAAAGTGCACCAGGTGAGTGGTGGTGGCACGGTTTGAACGTGCCGGTTACTCTGGCTGCAAGGAAGGAAGGCTACATCAGGATATGCTGTGGTGCAGAGGAATGGAAACAAGTGAAAAGCTATAGATTCTATATTGTAATAATAACTGTAACGATGGTAATTATCTGTGGATAGATTTGTTTAATTCCTCGATAAACCATAGTACAACAGAAACTACAGCTACAGCTACAGCTACAGGGTATTTGAAATGCCAAGTACAGCCATGTTCTTGGATGGATGCAAATGCTAGCTGGGAAATGGATTATGGGAGGAGATGGAGGTAAAGGTTGGCACAGTTGTATGTTCCTGATGGCATGGCATAACACAGCTTGCAAATGGCATTTGGCCAGCTTCTATTGAATTTCAGTTTGGGCTTAGAGCGCAAACAGATAGAACAGATTGCAATGAAATGCGACTGAATGGTCTGTGTTCATTCTGTTTTGCTACCTTTTTCAATTTTTCTATTTTCACTCTCTTTCAGGTTTCTCTATCTATATTGCTGTGGAGATGTTTACCATAGCATGGCATGGCAAGGCAAGGCATAGCCAGAGTTGGTGACTAAAGCCATTTGGTTAGCTGGAATTCAACGGGCCAACAAAGCTGCAAATAATCTGATTGCGCAAATGCCATTTAAAGCTATTATTAAAAGAACTTGTGGCACTGAAACGGACACGGACTTGGACTCGGACTCGCTCTTGGATTCGTACTCGACTCTTAACTTGGCTGGCACTTTTAATTGGCTGTCTGCTTGTTTCAATGGGAGGGCGGCAACAGCTTCTGCTAACTTTGTCTGTGTGTTAAGTTTATTCGTATTTCTTTTTTTTTCCTTCTTTTTTAATTTTTTACTGCTGCTTTTCTTTGGTTGTCATCAACAAACGGTTGTCGGCCATCAACAACCATCATCAGCATACGTTCAGTATATGTTGCAACAGCAACTTGCTGCTGTTTTTGCTATTGCTATTGCTGTTGCTACGGCTGCAATTTGCACGTCAACAACAGTAGAGATTGTTTGTAACAGCAAGAGCAAGAGCAAGAGCAAAAGCAACAACAGCAGGATGTTGGCATTAGTCTCCTTATGAATGAGCAACAATTTGATTGATTGACTGATTGATGTGAGCATCCAAGGCAAAGAAAAATGGAAACGACAAACAAAAACAAAAAAAAAAAAAAAAACACGTGTCTATTATGCCAATGAGCATTTATTAGACGCCATTAAACCACAACGTGCACCACAACCACAAACTGTATGCATGTCTGTCTGTCTGTCTGTCTGTTAGCCCGTCTGTCTATCAGGCTATGCATTACATTTAGCCTATTTATAGACACATCGATGGCTAACCATTTGTGGCATGTGTGTGCATGACTTTCATAAATATGCAACACTTTAATTACACACACACTCAGAAAGAAAAAACTGTCCGTAGATTGGCATCCTTTGGGCCATGTTGCCTGGTCGTGCCACGTTTGTTAAGCATCCAAATAGACCACTAAAGTGCACCACCACAGCGTGAATAGCAAAGCGTAAAGTTTAGCTTGAGTGTCTTGTAACACGCAGCATAATTTACACTGTTAAAAATAGTCTCATGTGATCATAGGATGAATATCTGCTAACACTAACACTAACATTAATACAAACAGTTCAAATGTTAATAAATAATACAAATTGAGTGTTAACATTGCTGTTAACATAGTTTCGAAGCATTGGGTATTTTTAATTGATTTACAGATCAATTAAACGAGCTATGTAAATGATTTATTGTAGTTTTGAATATGATTCAAAGGTTTTAAATATTTATTTATACTAAAAATACTAATTAACTCAAATAACTTATTTCCAGTACACAACTAATTTAACTAATTTAATGCTGACACTATATATAGAAGAGTATGTTACTTAGAATTAAAGTTGCATGTAGGGTATACAGTATTGGTTTTGGACTAGCTAAAAAGCAGGTAGTTTAATTAGAACAAGTGGAAGGCGTTGTTTAAATCATTGTAATAGTTCTACTAGCTGTTGGCAGTCGACGGTTAGACAGAGACAAAAAAACTGCGTACAAAAGTAAGTCGCTCATGTTGCACCCTGTTACAGACTACACAAGTGGCATGCCACACAAGCCAAAATCAAATGCTTGGCTCAAGGCGCAGACGTAGCAACAGCTAAAGCAACGGCCGCAGTAGCCGCAATTGTGGCTCTGCTCTTAAGTGGTTGCAAACTATTTTTAAACAACGCAAACGCAACGTAATGTCTAAAAATATCCACTAACTGCTGCTGTTGTTGCTACTGCAACTTGCTGCATGTGATTTAGCTGCTATTTTTTTTTTTTTGTAATTTTTTCTACAATTTTTCTACGTCAGACATAGTTTCATAGCTAGTTTTGTGCAAGTTGGCTTTTTGGCCATGGTTAGTGGAACGCCAACAACAACTGCAACAGCAGCAACAGCAGCAGCAGCAGCAGTAGCAACAAAGATGTTGTCTCGACCATCGCTGTATCTTTGGAGGCAACATGTTTGCTGTTAGCTGTTTGTTGTTTGGCTTGTTTTGGCTGTTAACTTAATTGCGGCGCTTGCTCATGCACTTTTAAATCGAGTTAAAATTAGATTAGATGGCTCTCAACATGCTAAACAGCATCATGATGTCCGGTCGAAAGAGTTATAGCTATATATAAATATATATATACAAATACATACACAAATTCTACATACAACCATGGCTTTAATTCAGCCTATAGAGTCTAGTTACGGCACTCGACGTGCCCACTTGATCGTTAGCTAGACTCGATCTGAGTGCCCGTTTGATTGACATGTTTGTGTTGTGTTGTATGTAGTATTATGTTGTTGCTCCTTTCGTCTGCTCTCTGATGTTTTCACCGTGCCCAATTCTATACAAACTCTAGTAAATTGTGTCAGGTGCCAGGCTAACTTTTGGCAACAACAGCAACTAATCCAATCCATGCAACGGTTTAGACGTGCCACATTGTCAATTGAATTGTTTGCGGCTGCCCCAAATTGCCAATTGCCAATTGCCAATTGCCAAATGGGCCAGGTCAGTCCAGAGCAGCTCATTCAATTGCCTGTAGTTTTTCAAAATTGATTGAAGCAGGTCAGGTTATTGTTGAATCGTTCGTGCAATTAGCCTGCATATTATAATCAAATACATACATACACATAACATGCATACATATATGTAAAAAATGAACAGTATATAACTCTGTAATTTGAGCAACAGCTGCTGTTCAGCTGCTGTCACAACGAGTTTCATTTTTATTATTTTCTTTCATTTCTTTCGAACAAACGTCACGAATGATTCAGAGGCTGCGAATTAATTTGAATTGCCTCAGAAGATTGCTGGACTTTTTGCGTACGTAAGTCCGACTTTAGTTGCTGTTGTTGTTTTTTTGTGTTTGGCCACAATATAATAATTTATTAACAACTGCTAATTGGCACCTTCCAAAGGTTTTCTACTCACTCGCGCTCGAGGCCAATTTGATTAATATGTATGTAATATTTTAAGTTAATTTTTCAGTGCGCTTTTAATTCCTGATTTGATTTTCCAATTTGTGTGTATGCATATTAATTGGAGTATGTGCGAGTAGTTTTTATATACATTGCGATCGATTTCAGTGCACGACACGCGACAAGGCAGCAGCAGCGTCACTCAACTCACTTTCTCTATAGTTATTGTATTACTCAGTACTTATTTTGTTGATTGTTTTAAGTTCGAATTTTCATTTCATTTCTATATATTTCATTTTGTGTTTCACCTCTTCTTTCGATGAATGGTGAATGTTTGCAAACTTTAAAACGTTTAGTTAAACTAAAATATCTTTGGAGTAATATTACTAACTGAAATTTAACTTGATTACATGAACTATACTTAGCCTTATAGTTATTATACTTTCATCAAGCCAAATGCCCACTTACCTAAAAAAAGAAAAAAAAAAACATACATATTATTAGTTGCATATATGAAACAATTTGAAAGCAGAATTATTTGACAACTGGGAAATGATTTGCAGCTGCTTTGACACGCGACTATTTGTGATTTATAAAACAAATGAATTATTCATACTTTTTTTTATCTATATACTAATTACAATACAGCTGTCTGCATAGAACAAGTGCAACATTGCCAATATAGTGTATTGATTCATTTAAGGTGATATGCTAATCACACTCTTTAGCGCGACATGAATGAACTTGTCGCCGGTTTATCCGACTAATGCAACAACTATGCAAATATCTATGTGTACTCTCTCTCTCTCTCTCTCTTTTTCTCTCTATCTCCCTGTTAGTATTATTATCGTTATTGTTATTGTTGTTCAAACACTGCAGCTAGTTGTAAAATACATACTTAATTAGGGCAATGTCTCAGCTAAGGCTAGAGACAGTTATGAGTAAAGGTCGCACATTTGCCAGCTCACTCTCTCTCTCTCTGTTTGTTTAATAAATAATAGAAAAATAAATGTAATTATTACGATAATGTTAATTGTACATAACAATTATATCAAGTTGATAAAAGATAATAGTTCAATAGTATTAAGAGAATAGTTTAAACTATCAAAACCGAATAACTAAAGCAAAGCCATCATGCTATGATTTTCACTATTAATCAATGGAATCTTTTGAGCTCGGAGTAAATCATTAAGCGACTAAAAAGTAGATTTACACTCTCTATAAAGGTGAGTACAATAAACACTTAATTGAAGTCTGTAGATTATAGTCACGTGGTTTTAACTTAAATTTAAGTGTCTCCAATTGGGTCGCAAAAATTCAACAATTCAATAAAATAAATGCACATTGTACATAAAACAATTGCAAGTACTTATACAACAGTTCCTCGATTAGCGACTGCTACTTACGTAGTTAAACGCAAACAAAGTAAAGAAAGAAAGAAAGAAAGAAAAAAACTCGATTTCTATATAAATCGATGGGTATGCGTTTTAACTTGAAACTTGAATTCTTGACAACAATTTCGATACGTTTTGAAAAAATCATTTCCTGCATTGGCAGCAATCACAGTCGTTTGGAGAGCGTTAGAGCGACTGCCAATCAAATGATATCGAACAACGGCAACAAACAACGAACAACGAACAACGAACACCGAACACAACATCTCGGACATGGACATGGACATGGACATGGACATAGACACGCACCACAATTGACAGTTGTGTACCACAATAGGAGCAAGTGTCTATTTATAAAAGCCAACTGCGAGAGTGCCACATCTATATAACTAGTAATTGCTGATGGCGCCAATTGAAGCAAAACTTCCAATGCAATTTTTATATTCCAGATCGAATGAAAAAGTTGGTTGAATAAGCAGCAGCAGCAACAGCAGCAGCAGCAGTAGATAAATGGAATAATAACACAAACTGGCAACTAACATAGCAACTGGCAATGGGCAAATGCTGTTTTTCTAGTTATATTGTTGGCAGTGCAGACATCGTTGCTGCTGAGCACCACTTAACAACAATGTGAACAGCCAACACCAGCATTTGCCGGCGTTTATTTAATTGTTGTTGCTGCTGGTGGTGGTGGTGGTGCTGCTGCTGCTGCCACAGGCTGTACAGGATGCCCACAGAGATGCCTAACAACACGACTAACAAACGACACTTGTTTATTTTAGGCCCAGCCGAGGCAACATTACCAACTAGCCAGTTAGGAGTCCATATATGTAAACGGATTTCGTGCGAAACAAATTTCAAATCAATGCACTCACACATACACATATACGTGCATGTGGCATGTGGCATGCGGCATGCGGCATGTGGCATGGGCCAGGGTAATGGCTAAAATTGCCATCACGCTGGAAGCCTGGCTATAAATAGCCGTATACCCATTTACAAAAAGCCCATCCTGCTAGGAGTTGGCTGCTGCTTCCACGTATATGGTTAGGCGTGTCTTAGTCCAAGCACAATTTTATGCAGAAATAATTTGTTAATGCCAGGCTTTCGATTTTGCCCCACCTGCTACTATGCTCATGACGTTGTTATTGTTGTTGTGGTTAGTATTATTATTGTTGTTGTTGCTGCTGCTGCTGATGATGATGGCGAGGCGTTGGGGATATGGTTGCATCGCTGCGTGTATAGCGTGCTCTTTAGAGATACTCTAATGTCTGCTAATGCGACAGACAAACTCTTTTTTAGAATATCCACACACTAGCACTCGCACTCGCACTCGCACTCACACTCAAACTCAGCCTCTCGCACTTGGCAACAGTATTTCTTGGTATCTTGTTTATTTTTATTTTGTGTTTTTTACCATTTTAGCAGTGAAAATGTGCAAATAGAAACGACTGCACAGGCCATAAAATGCATTGTAAAGTAAAAGGCTAGCGCTAAGAAAATTATCAAGTTCCGGCATCAGTGGCAAAGCTTTAGCAGCTCACCATTTGCTTACCATTTTCTCATGCAAAGAAATGCGCTTTCCAGATAAGATCAGAACGAGAGAGAGACAAATTTAAAGACTCATCGAATGAGAGTGAGACGTACAGAGAGAGGTAGGGAGAGAGACTGACTGCACACAGTGAATTTCCCATACCGAATTCTCCATTCTTAGCACGCAAATGTAATTTGAGAATATCAGCTGCCAATCTTAGTGCGGCTTTAACGACAATTTGGCCTGGCCAATGATATTTATTAGCAATTCTTTTTATCTACATCTGTTTTCAAATTAACCGCAACATTTTTTTTCTATTTTAAATTTTTCCACTATTTTTTTCATCCTATGACTGTGGGGCTTACTTGTTAGTCGATCAGTTCAGAGCCAAAGCAAGCGACAATCCAATGTCAATTGCAATTGTTCGCCGACTCTCCACAATTGGTTCAATAGAAAGGCGCACAAAAAAAAAAATACGTTTTAATGATCTTAGATATACACAGCTTTATATATATATATGTATATCATACTATGTGTGCTTATAATTGTTTACGTAGGAGCCGAGTTTATTGTTCTATGCATGTAGGAGCTAAATAAATGAAAGAGAGAACAATAAACAAACAAACGTTGATATTTCAGATACTCTATTATAAACTTTAAAGTCTAAAGTATATTAGTTTTAGCTTTTAAACAAAGTTAAAATAAACGTTTATTCCATATATTTATAATGCAGTTTCACACAAAAATATATTTTTAAATTTGTTCAAGGAAGACAAAGTGTTGTCAATCAACCTCAAGCAACTAATCTTCGAATGAAATATTGCTACACATATTATACATTTAAAGATCCCGAAAAACACTTCATAACCAGCTGGAAACATGAATAATATTTTAAAATTAACTCGAGCATCCAGAAGGAGTTGCAGAATGCAACGAAATTAAAAAATATCAAAGATTTTATCAGGAAATTGTTGAATCTTGTTGCAAAATAAATATATGTCTAATATTAGCTCTCGTTTGGTAGACTCTTTCCATCTTTATACCCTCGAATCAGCTTTAACTGCTAATGGGCATACCAATTCAATCTAATGGCAATGGTCGTCCATTATAAAATGTATCGCATAAAAACATACATATATGTGTAAGTATAGTACGCCCGTGCATCCGAATCCAAGTCCGAATTTGGGCAGGTCCGAAGGGCGGTGCTAACTGCTTGAATGCAGTTGGTATATATTTGGCTAGACTCGTCGTATACTTGATATTTGCGCTTTCAAAATGAAATGCACGTTGCATTTCGTGCGCTTATATAATCTGGCCTAAGCCACAAAAACGCATAGGTTTAATGACCAACATTTAACGTATAGGCGTTACGATTTCAATAATGTATCTACTAGATACATCACAGGGTTGGCTGAGATACAAAGAGACAAACAAAAGTGCACACACACAGAAAGCCAACCGCACCTAGGTAATTTGCAGTGGCTGCAAATTAACGGTTTGACACCGACAACGAACATCGACAAGAATATATATAGTATATAGTAAATAATATAGTAGTTGTATATATAATTCAAATGCCTGAAAGTTGTCAACAAATTGCAGCGTACCATGTCGAGCTACTCAATGCAATTCTACATTTGATGAGTGGTAGCAAAATAAAAACACTTCAACGAACAGTCGATTGCCACCGACAAAAGCTGTAAAGTGACTGTGACAGCTCTTGAAATTCAAACTGTTACATCTGCCACTTATAAGCGCTTTGTAGTTTTTGAGTACAGTGTCTAATTACATATTAATATTTAGTGATTATATATCCAGTCATATTTGTAGGTGGATTGGGTTAATTAAAGGCTTAACCATTCAGTTATTCTTTGTTGATTTTATGATTTGTGACGCAATGCAGGCGCGTTTGTTTCTTCTGCACAGCCCAAGTAACATGTAAACAACATAGTTTTTGCAAAGTTAAGCTATTGCATAGTTACTACATAATCTGAGAAGGGAGGTCAGTTAGTCAGGCCAGCACATTGTTGCGTGGTGCATAAAAAAATTGCACTGCACTTCTGAAGTATTTATGGTTTGAAATAGCTCATAGTTTGCTTGTTGGTTGCTTGGCTGGTTGGCTGGTTGGCATGTGTCTCACTCATTTGGGCCACAATTGCAGTATAAGTTGTGTCTAGATTCCAGACACACAGCTGTGCCTCAAATGCAGGGTTTTTCAGCTATTCAGTTGGTGTTGCTGTTGTCATTCCACAGCAAATGTGTACCCCAAAAGTGTATGCAAAACTAAAAAAATATTGAACTTTCATTCTGTAGAAATCAAGCGCATAGCCGCGGTGACTAATGCCAGCCAGACACTTGAACGTTGAAAAATAGAAAAACCAATGATAATTGCAAATCAAATGAATTCTTAATGAATGAACGAACGTCATATAATAATCGCAAACACTCCTCAGTCTCAGCTAGTAAATGAACAAGAGTAGCATATTTGTCTAGCCGTATAATACTTATAGCTATTGTTTGATAGCTCTACAGATCAAAATCTCTCTGCGCTCTTTACGCTCTCGTTTCTCTTTCTCTCAGTGTGTGTGTTTAACAATTATTTGTTTTAGTTTATTTTGTTGTATATACCATGTTGTAATCGAATTGGACGTCACGTCTTTATGTTATTAACCTGCTGCCAATTATTTGACTATCAAATCAAATGCACAATCCGTCCGGTACGTGGCCCAAACAGAGTGTCCGACTCCCCATATTATACAGTATATTTCGGATGTTTTTGTACCTTGGGGTATTTGCACTGTGTTTTTATTTTTTAGCTGTTGCCATGCCCCCGCCTCTTTCTTTTTAAATGTTCATTAGATATACGATAATAGAGACGAACCAAAAAAAAAAAAATACAGTCGTGACAATTTTTATGACACGACGGTTTTAATTAAACCCTAAACAAACATTGCTCGACACATTTTTTTTCGCTACTTTTTTTTTGGGGGGTATTTGATTTTGTGGTTTTGTGTCAAGTATTGCATTTTTGTATGTTTTGAGTTATCGACAAGTTGTTGTTTTACTTTTTTATATTGTTTGCCTATACGTCTGGCGCTTGTCTCTCACATATTTTTGAGTTCGAGTTCGAGTTGGGGTTTCAATTTTTGCTCAAGTGGCTAGCACGTGTCGCTGCTCCAAGTACAGCAAATAAAAGAGAAAAACAAAAAGTTTTGTACATTTTCGTATTGATATGCAAATTTTCAACTGAACCAATTTAAAATGACTTGGCCTTGAAGTTGATTTGACTTGAGTTAAGTCGATTTGCATTGAAATTTTTGTGTGTTTTGCAGCTGTTCAAATTTCTGCAAAATAATAAGCAGAAGTTTTCCCAGACAATCGAAGAGCTTGGAAAGGGGAAAAGCTACTAAGCAGCATAGTGAAAATGCAAATTCTCTATTAACTATAAAAGATCAAAAGCAAGCTGTATAATGTTCAAAAATTTCTATTATTTTAATAGAAAATTATAAATGAAATACTTGCACTTTGGGATGTATTACTACAACGTCTCCTTTTCCTTGTTGGGCCAAATATTTGTGGTTCAGAACAATGTGAATTAGCCCTTTTGCAATGTCAAATAGGAATGTCTATATATTGTTGCAATATAAAATGCTTTGCAATAAATACTACTATTAGGCGTGGCTAATACTATAACTAATTCTATCCAACTTTTTGCTGTTTTTGCTGAATGAAATCGAAGACACGCGGCAAGACAAATAAAAACCGCAAAGATATACTATGTCTGCTATATATGCTCTAATCATAAATTAATGAATACAAATTGCAATTGGGTGTATGTGAATATGTGAATATGTGTGTGTGTGTGTGAGTGTGTGTATTCGTGTGTTTGTGCGTTGAGCTAAACTTACGATTTTTCATTTAAAAATTCACCACGCGTAAATTCCGAAAGTCGTCGCGATTTGCCTTTCGATGTGGTAGTAGTAGTTGATGTCGTCGTAGTTGCTGTTGCTGTTGCTGTGCCTGCTGTTAGTGTTGTCGCTGTTGTGGATTTCATGTTAGACTTGGCTGTGACTGCGGTCGCTGCTGTATCGCAGCCGGCGACCATTAAATTAACGCACGTATGAGAACAGGCAGCGGGCAGCGAGCGGCACTTTTCAATGACAGACAATGCAGTAGTTGCGAATGCTGTTGCTGCTGCTGCTGCTGCTGTTGTCGTTGTTGTCGTTGTTGATGGGGATGTTGGGCAAGTGCAGTGGTTCGACCTGGCAACAAGAAGTGGCAGCTCCTCGAGGGTTTGGCAGGTGCATTTTAGAATCGTTTGGTTTGACCAACGGCGCAGCGGTTGTTTGGGCGCCGCGGCCAGACAATTGTCCAGCGAATGCTTCTTCAGGAGCGGTGGTTGCTGGTGTTGCTGTTGCTGTTTTTGTAGACATTTGTGCTGCTTGAGACTGCGACGAGGGCGTGGCGGTGAGGGTGTTGTGGGTGGGGAGACAGCTACAGATATTGAAATGGTGTCCAATGAGTTGGATTTCATCAATGCTGTATGACACTCAAGATCGCTGCTAGAATTGCTGTTGCTGCTATGTTGCTGGGGCTTGTTGTTGTTCCAATTGCGGGTCTTTCCCTCGCGTCGCTGCTGCGCAATGATGCGAGTGTAAAGCTCCTCAGAGTCCAATGGCAGCAACAAATTACTAACACCAACACGTCGCTTGGCCTGGTTGCGCTTATGTTGTTGTGCTGCATTATCGTTATATTCTGTTGTTGGTGTTGTTGATAATGGTGTTGCAGCAACTGTTGCTGTGCTGTCCTGTGGCATGTTGTTGTTGCTACTTGATTTGCTGTAGCTGAGAATATTGGACAATCGTCGCATTTTGCTGCCTTTGCTTGGCTCAGCAACAGCAACGGCAACAGCAACAGGACCAGCCATACCATCGAGCTGCTGCTGCTCATCCACATGGCTGACCACGAAACGCGTTGTGGCAGCTCCAACTGGTTTAGCAGCAACAGTTGCTGCTGTTGCTGTTGCTGTGGTGCTAGTGCCGGTGCCTGTTGCAGTTGCTGTTGCTGCCTCATTGCCAGTATCCAATTTCTCTCCTTGTAGGATGTCATAAATTGTGCCATATTTGTGCGTGACATGTGTGCCCAAATTTGTTGCGTTTGCAGTTGCATCCTGCTGTTGCTGCTTCTGCTGTTGCTGTTGCTGTTCATGTTGCTGATGTGATTTTTGTTGCTTCTTTCTTTGTTGCTGCTTTGCACGTGCTTCGCGCTTTTGCTGCTGCTTTTGAATTATATCATAAATCACATCGTTTGATTTATGTAATTTCACCGATGTTGCTGTTGCAGCTGCTGCTGTTGTTGTTGTCGTTGCTGGTGTTATGTCTCTCTCCAGAATCGAGCTAAGACTCTTCCGTTGCCATTTGTCGGGGCTGACGCTGCTCAATGAGCTGTTGCTGCCATGCGTTGGAGTCGATTTGCGATGCAAGATTTCATAGATGGTGCCATAGGTCATATATTTGTCGTACTTCTGGTAAGTCAACTGATATATATCATTCTTCCGCTGTATAATGTCATAGATGGTGCCATAGACAAGCTTATCATAGATCTTAAAATTGCGCTTATAGTTGGCACTACTGCTAATGCTTGAACCGTAGCAACTGCTGCTCTTGACTGGCATTTTGGCATACGACAGTTGCAACTGCTGCTGCTGCTGTTGCTGCTGTTGCTGCTTTTGTTCCATGTCTGACTTGGCCATCTCCTGCTCAGTCTTTGGTTCTTTGCTGGAGTTCCGACGCGGCAAAAAGTAGGAGGCAAAACTTTTTCGCTGTCGCGAATTTTGACGCTTAAGTGGAGATGTTGTTGCTGTTACTGTTGCTGTTGTTGCAGTTGCTTGTGATGTTGCGGGTGTGTCCAGTTGACATTCCAGTGCATGTTGTTGCTGCTCTGCCACACCTCCGAGGGAGCCTGCATCAATCTCGCGCACCAGACGCTTAAACTCCTCGTAAGATGTGCGACGCTTATGCGCCTTCGCACGCTGCTCCTCCTTAGCCGCCAGCTGATGATCGAGTATCTGCGATAGAAAATCAGAATTCTTGCGCATTGCTTCTGTCATATTGCAGTTGCTGTTGTTGTTGTTGTTGTTGTTGTTGCTATTGTTGGCGGTTGTTGCTGCTCCTGTTGTTGTTGTTAGATCGTCGCCGGTATCCATTTCATCCGCTGTAGTTGATGTTGTTGCGACTGTAGCCAAAGCAGCAAACTCGTTTGCACAATCCGGTTTGCTCTTGCTGTTGCTGCTGTTGCTGTTGTTGCTGCTGTTGCTGTTGTTGCTGCTGTTGCTGTTGTTGCTGTTGTTGCTGTTGTTGCTGTTGTTGCTGCTGTCAGTGCTTGTGGTTTCTTGTTCTGATATTGAGGCGAGCGTTGTCATCACAGTGTTATTGCTGCTGTTGTTTGCATTAGTTGTGCTTGAGGTTGCTGTTGCTAATGCTGATGTTGTTGCTGTTGTTGTTGCGTCATCTGTGGCCATTGCTGCTGCTGTTGCCTCCACATTATGCTGCTCCTGCAATATGCCGCTACGCCTGCGTTCCGCTGGTGCTGCCTCGGCAAACATGGCTTTAAACTCTTCGTAGGATTTGCGGCGATTCCGCGATTGCGTCAAGCATTCTTTATAATTTCGACGCGCGATTTTCTCACCAGTTGCCGCCGCTGCAGCAGCTGCGGCCAATGCATCCAATTTGTGCTGCATCTCCATGAAACCAGAGTCCATAGAGCTAATTGTGCAGGTGGAATCAAAGCTTGTCTTTCGACTCGAATTATTGCTGCCGGGGGAACTCGGCTTGGGCGGTGTCGGTGGCGGTGTGGCGAGCAACGCTAGCAAAGCAGCATCCTCTGGCAGATCATTGGGTGCGCACAATAAATCCACATGATTATCACAGTTATTGGCTGCTGTTGCTGTTGCTTCTGTTGTCGTTGTTGCTGTCTCTTTTGCTGTGGCTAAGTTGGCATTTGGCTTATTAACTTCATCATCATCGAAACTAATTAGATCCTGCACAGTTGATGCTGCTGTCACCGTTGGCTCCTCTGGCACAGCAGCTAACATGGTGTTGTTGTTGTTAGTTATTGTTGCTGTTACTGCTGTTGTTGTTGTTTTAATTGTTGTTGATGTCGTTTCAGTCTTTTCAGCGTGCGCGTCACGCTTCTTGCTCACAATCGCATAGAGCGGCGTTCCGCTACGTAGCTGCGATGTTGACAGTGCCGCTGTCACCGATAAACTGGCGCTAGTCGCTGTTGCTGCTGTTGTTGTGGAACTGGCACTGCCAATAGTTGTTGTTGCTGTTGTTGTTGTGGGGGGCAAGCCCACGCCCACGCCAGCTCGATTATGAAAGATTTTCACACTGTGCATGGGTAATTTGCCATGATGACGATGATTGTTGCTGTTGGGTCGATTACGTGCAATGCCCATTGAAACGGTGGCATGTTGCTTGTAGCGTTGCTGCTGCTGGCGTCGTGCATATTTGCTAGCAATGCTGCACACAGGATCATCTATAGCAAGTTCATTGAACTGACTCTGATGCGTCTCTTGCTGCTGCTGTTGTTGTTGCTGCTGCTGCTGCTGCTGTGATTCACTGTAGTTACTGTTGTGCCTCAAGAAACGTTGCAGCCGTCGATTGGCGCTGGTACAAGTGCCGTTATGACCGGCACGCTGTTCATTCATGCACTTGGCACAGCACAAAAACTCATACAATATCTCACCCATATCACCATTGCAATCACCATCGCCATCGCCAACAGCATCGCTTGCTGCTGTTGATCTGTGCTCTGTAGAGTATTTTGGCTCCAGCAAAAATTCCAATTGTGCTGCAGCAGCAGCAATTGCTGCTGGCGTGCACTGACTATTGCCAGTGGTTGCTTTTGTGGTTGTAGTCGTTGTTGTCTCTGTTGCAGCTGTTGCCGCTGTGGTTTTATTGCTTACAGGCATCAGTATATAGGTATTCTTGGTACTCTTATTGGGGTTGCTGCTGCTGCTGCTATGGTTGTGTGTTTGCGTCACGTGGTTCTCATCGATGTTGCCGCTGTTACTGAACGTCTGATTTTCCTTGCCCTCATTCGCCAGTATGGAGCTCTCAATACTCAGGCCACTGTCAAGCAGCATAAATGTGCCGTCCGCTGGCAAAATGAGACGACCCTCGGCTGCCGCATTCACCAGTTCGCGCAGGGCATGCACCTGCTTCTCGGTCACATTGCCCTGCAGTTGTATGCCGTGGAGAGCAAAGGCTGTGGGCTTATTGTTCACCGAATTGGGATCGGTGCACCACACCACTGGCATGGTAGTCATTTTGCTTATAAATTTGATTCACTTTTACTGTGTTGTTATAACCCTTTTATTTTTTAAAATTCAAGTTGAAAACGTGCGCAACTAATGGAAAACAAATGGGAGAAAAACACTTGAGTTTTATCAATTTGTTTTGAAAAGTTAAACATTCTTTCGCACTATGGCTGGGGGAACTTTGCTGATATTTCTTTAGCTGTTTCGGCTGAGCATTTCGATTTTTGTCACTATTTTGTTTTCTTTCTGTTCACATCTGTTCACAATGGCGTCATGTTTTGAGCATTTCTGCATATTCATTAGGCAGCTTATCTAAATTACAGTGCCCTGAATGATGAAAATATGAAGAACCGGAACTAGCCCGTACAAAGTTTGATGCAAAAACTACAACTAACAGAGGAGCCTACAAATACGACTCAGAATTTAATATTCAAGCATTGTGTAACCTAAACAACAGAGGAATATATTTATCATAAAGACTGTAATCTGAACTTACATAACATAATTTCAATGTTACCCAAATTCTGTTAATTCTATTTAAGGTAACAGAGTAATGTTTTATAACGATGCCTAGCTGTAATGCTGTTAATGTTATTTGTTATTGCAATTATAGTTGATTAATAATAATTTGTTGTAGGTAATACATATATCACTAATATTATTACCTACAACAAAATCAAAGATTAGACAAAACAAACACAAGTGTTCGGTGCAGCTAATACGTGTCGGAATCTTTTAAAACTGATCCGATTTCAATTGGCTTTTCGGCTTGCAACATTTCTATTAAAATGTAATTGTATTTCTTCTATTTATTTATTTTTTTTTTTGTTTTTTTATTTTTGCATTAACTATTGTGATTTTGTTTTATATGTACAATTCGATTCCTATTAGAGACAACCTTGATTCGATAAAAAATCAAACAATTGCACTGAATGCATGAATACAGCGAACGATACAAAGTTTTGTTTGTATTTTGCATTGTGATTTTTATTATTTTATTTTCATTTGTAGCCAGTTTGGCTTGAAATTGAAAAGAAAAAAAAATCAAAATAAAATTTAAATTCAAATTCAAATGATTCGTATCGTGTGTATGTCATTCAAAATGATGGCGCCATGTCCATTTTTTGCATATTTTATGGATTTTGCATGTGATGGAATTGAACGTTGACATAAACGATGAAAAAGATTGCATGTTTTATAGTCTAAATTCAATCAAATAGAATTTCAAATTAATCTGCATTAAATTAGAGCAGAGTTTGCATTTTTTATCACTCAATTCAAAAATATTGAATATGGATTTGCGAATATTTAAGAAATGCATTTAATAACACTGTGCACCTTACTAAGAGTATTACTAAGTAGTATTTTCTGTATCAGACTTACAGTTTTGAGACCTTCAGCATGACTTAACATATTTAATTCTGAGAAGAACTTATAAATTCCAGTTAAAATGTTTAGGATTATTATTTATTCTGTCATAATCATATTGCTTTGTACACAATTTCGAATACATATTAGTTATGCCAATTAGTTAGAGATATCATATAAAATATATGAATAAAACTCTGGTGCCAGCTGAAAGATGTCACAAAAAGAGTCTGAAGCTGATCTCAAGAGCTCAAAAAAATTTGCAATCAGCTGAGCAAACAAGTTTTATTATCATTTGTTCTGAAAAAAAAAAAGAATCTGAATGCGATATATTTTTTTTTATTTCTTGCGTCTGAGATTTATGATAGAAGGCAAGTGACAAATTATGTTAAGCAAAACTTTCCATAAGAAGACAAAAGAAATAATCTTATGATCTTAATTACGCTCTTTTTGGGTATAATATATTTTGAACTGTGGGCTGTTTGAGCTTGAAATTATTGGTAACAATTATGACACGAGAGTAGAGCCAATAACCACATAAACGAAACCTTACACACACATTGAAATCGCTGAAGGTGGCTTCATTAGCTGACCATTGAACTTTTTATGCCATGTAAAAGTGCAGCAATCAAACTGAGTACGCACCAATAAGTGGACAGACTGTATGCATGTAATGATATAAGTATGTGTGTGTGTGACTTCAAGGCTATGGTGCCGCAAATGGAAATGGAAACAACTTGGTCTTGGTAGTCGCAGAGCAGTTCAAGTTTACGGTGACTGACTGACTGACAACTTGCCGACAAAGCAAACAAACATTGCGGGAGTCGTCGTCATTGTCATCGTCATCGTCATCGTCGTCGTCGTCGTCGTCGTCGTCGTCGTCGTCGTCGTCGTCGTCGTCGTCGTCGTCGTCGTCGTCGTCGTCGTCATTGTCGTCATCATCATCGTACGAGCACTTGAGACAAAACGATTTAGAGAACCCACGGTTAGCAGACACACGTGCAGTCAACTGGACATCCTGAAGAGACAGGCTGGAGACAAATGGCTACACACACACACATGTGTACCTGAAGTCATTGCCAACAGATGCAGAAACAATCAACTGAGACTGCACATAAAACAACTAAAACAAGTCAAAACAAAAACCATATATAATACATATAGCCTCTGAGCAATATACTATAATATATTGTCAGCATCAGCAAATGTCAATGTCATGCCGTAAAAAAGCGACTTTAAACAAACAGATACAAATACAATTATTAAGTAAGAATATTAAATGCCAACTGCATCAAGGCGAACTTCATTATGGCATCCATTATCAACCATTGATAAGCTCTAAATTATATCTTACCATGACTCACACAACAACAAAAGCTACTGCAACTGTGACTAACTGTACAAGCACTAAAGATTTACCAAGAATATTCGCACGAAGACCATCTCATCTCGGTTAGATATCTTATGCACTTTGGTAAATATTGTAAAATACTCTGAAAACTCTTCGATATGCAAATCGCTGGAATTCTCCACTTCAGTTTAGAATTTGTTCAGTAAGCAACAATCCCATATATCATTATGCTTCGATAATGGTACATCTTGATTACGATCATTAAAAGTGATTAATTTACTATTTCGATATACAGTCTAAGAGCATAGTTCATTAACACCAAGATCAGATCAGTTAAAAAGAGTGTAAAGTTGAAAGATATAAGAGTGCAAATAGGAACATCAAAACGTTGTGTCATTTTAGAAAAGTTTAATAGTTGTTCAATAAGTTTCTTTGTAATTATATTATTATTATTATTATTATTATTATTACGTGACAAGTCTTTTACTCTTTACTCTTTTAGTATACCTATTCATACCAAAGTTCAAACTATCGATGGCATTATAAAATGATATGATAAACATCATACTACTATTTATAACAGTATAGTATAGCATAATATTATTCTATTCTACAAATATTTGCTGTACAAAACAGCTGTGTTTATAGAAAACGAGCAACAAACATAGTCAAGAAGCAACAGAAACAATAATATAAATATTATTAAGCACGCACAAACGAGTCGAACCAGAACTCTCAGACGAAAGTCTGAAGTCTTTGTCTTTGTGTGTGACGATAAGACAAAAAGGTGTATGCATTTATTATATATAAACATTTATATAAGAATAAAAATATACATAAAAATATATATTGAATGGATTTTGTCACAAGAAGTAGTCACTTATTTTTTTTTTTTTTTTTTTTGATATTGTTGCTATTATTGACTGACTGTTGTGCAAGTAAGAATTCGTAGGAATGCACTCTGGTCATAGCACAAAACAAAACAAAAAACACAACAACGAAAATTAATGAAAAAGTCACAAAAAGTAAAAGAAATAAAAAGGAATGTGTATTAATACACAAAAAAGCACGATTCAGAAGGCTAATGACAGCAGTATGCAAACAGTAGCAGCGTCAGTTAAAGTCGAGCTAAGTTAATCATTCGAGCTGTGAGTATGCAAAATGATCGTTAATAGATGTTTAATAAACGATTTGTTTTCTAGGTTTTCGTTGTGTTAAATTATGCTTAGATTGGAATGCCAAATGCTTTTGGCATTAGAACCAGCAAGGTTAGTGCGGAAGGCCTCTACTTTAAGGGGGCGACCCTTCATAATTTTAAGATACCATACATACGTCCAACCCAAAGCCTCTGCAAGGTGGCGGCGGTGAGGAGTGGACGACTGACCTATGCTAACCGAATCCAAAATACATTACAAAACCATTGAATTTGCAGTTGTTCGTTTCGTTTGTGTGGGTGTATGCTGGTTGTGGGGGCTTTGTTCAGCGCGTGCCAAGAAAACTGAACAAGACCAACATAATAACCAAATATCCATAATGAGCCCAGCCAACAACGAGTGGAAATCCATTGTGAGTGTTGCTCAGCTGTTGCTGTGCTTCTACTGCTGCTCAAAGGTAACAATTGCACTCAAAAGTACTACGACCCAATTTGAACCGGTTTGTTTTTCGTTTTTTATATACATATACCACACAAAAACACATATATATATATATATATATTTCTGCGTTTTGTTTTTGCTCTTCGGCTTTATATTGCTTTTGTCATTGCTGTGAGCGCCCCACCAAGGAGTCAAAGCCAAACACCATTTGTTATTGGCAACATTGTTCCCAAGCATTTGTTGCCAAGCAAATTATGAAACTGAAAAAGCCTGATATACTGAACCAACTAAACTAAACTGAGGCAAATATGGACAAGTTAAATGTTTATTAAGTGTTAAACATAAATCTTTGAGTTTGCCTACCTACAAATTCCAATGGAACGCCCTATACAAATCAATTATAATAATAATAATCATCATAATCCAAAGAAATTTTGACTTTCAAACTAAAAAGCGGTATAGCACACATATATCATTACACTTTCTCCCAACAGATATACTTTTTTAGCTACCCAAAAATTATTTCACTATATTACTACGAGGCTCAACCTGAAACCAACGCCGAAACTTCAAGTCCATTTATGTGCAAATTTATACTTAACTAAAGACTTTAAATATTGAAGATAAACAACATCGTTGCCAAAACTAAACTGCTCATAAAACATAGACAAAATAAAAAAGCGAAAAAATGTAAGCTTGGCTTTGATTTGGGTCATTGCACAATGGTAACGCGAGCTTCGACTAAATTTAGTAGCGTCAAAATAACTTCAACCACGCGAAGCGAGTTCACCAGCCCCGAAAAACACACACACACACACATGCACTAAGCAGAGCATCACTGCGCACACCCTTAAAAAAAAAAGAACGAACAAAAAGTCGACAGACGCAGACTCGGATGTAATTATTGCAAATGGCTCGAAAACAATTTCAGCTAGCCTCAAAGAGCCGTCAGAAAAAGGCAGCGAAAATCGAAAGCGGCCCCAAAGTATGGACTAAAAGTGAAGCTCCTTCGACAACCAGTTTCCAAAAATTTAACAAAATACCCAAAAAAAAAAAAACCATACAGACCGAACGGAAAAAAAACTATATATTTATTGGTCTTGAATTCCAAGAAATAAGCGTCATTGTGGGAAATTTCCGAAGAGTACCAGTTCGAGAAA
Source organism: Sphaerogastrella javana (assembly GCA_037040025.1). NCBI lineage: Eukaryota > Metazoa > Arthropoda > Insecta > Diptera > Drosophilidae > Sphaerogastrella > Sphaerogastrella javana. Next base: position 1,276 of record JBANCZ010000864.1, on the reverse strand, counting down.
AAAAAACAGAAACTGAAGCATAAATTCGCTTTAAACTCATTTTCTAAGTAATAAATGAAAACCTTGTCTAAGCTGCTGTTATAAATGTATTTATTTAGAGACTGTAAGCTAGAATGTTTATGCTTTTTTTTTTAGCTACAGTGTCTATTACGTTATGTTGTTTGAATGCCTTAAAATAAATGAAATGTTGCAAATGTTCAAATTTTACATTCAGATACATTACAACTTTGATTTGTTTGTTGTTGTTGAAAACTTCATATTGTTGTGCAAAAAATGCTCATTTTTGTAGTTAACTGATAAAATGGCTTGCAACGCCTAAATGTCAACTGCGACTACAAAAGACAACACAAAAAAAGAGACAATTGAACTGTTTTGCTCCCTTGCGAAGTATCTTTTACTTTTGTTGTAGTTTTTTTGTTGTTATTGTTTCAGTTATTTCTTTATTTTTATTTTATTTCATTTTGTACTTTACGCCCTTTGAGTTGAAAGCAATTTCCATGTGTTTTCAACATAAATACATACATCTCTACAATACTTAATGTACATATATGTACACTGCGTCTGCCCCTGTATCTTTATCGCTTTTTGCTGACGACTGACGACTGACTGACGACCGCATGAGTCATAGACAGGAAATTTACGGTCCCAGAGCAAAAAGACAGCAGAACCACCGACAGCAGCAACACCACCAGCGGCAACAGAAACCACACGCCAACGCTAAAACTAACGCAATATAGCTAAGAAAACAGGCAGAACGAAAGCGTGTAGAATGAGTTTGAGAACGTGATTCTACAGCATATAATAAACAACAAATTTGAAATGAACTTCAGCTTCAAGCTAGACTGACCCTTGCTGCTATACAAATACACCGATACGACTGTATCATATTTAATATTAAATATATATTCAATATAAAATACTATACTTTATATCAATATTATTCAAAATGAATTGCAGTTAATATTCAATTATATTACCTTACTATATCGTTATCATTATTGGTATAAAAGTTACAGTACAAACAAGTTTAAGTCTGTCTGACATAAAAATTATATTTTTCTTAAATTCTTAAAAGATTATTGATTCTTTATTGACGCTTAGACATATAGAATATAAGATCGCATTAAAAGCGGAAAGCAACAAAATTCCTATAGCCATGAGAGACAAATCCCCTAGAGAAAGGAAATTTTTAAATATAGCGCCACAAATTTATATTACGGGTAGACTGACGCAGAAACCACAAGAAATATGTCATTATTCAATTAATGCATTAGCT